>CATIWF010099299.1:0-29044 GCA_949630135.1 Balakata baccata
CTTTATATTTTTTTAATTAAATCACCCACAACAAAAATAAAATCTTTTATAAATCTTTAAACCTCAATTTTAGACTCTAATAATACTAATTGCGGCAATTAAACATATTAATTATCTGAACCTAAATTACGGGCATTACAAGGGCACTGGACACAGTCAAAGCAATCTTTAAGCACTTGAGAATGACTAAAAATTTGTTTTTGATATATGGAGGAGACGATCTGAGTATGATTGGATATATAGATTCTGATTCTGAATCAAATAAAGATGAATTGAGGTCCACATCAGAGCATGTGTTCACTCTGAATGGTGCAACAGTAGTATGGAAAAGTTCCAAGCAAAAGACTATTACTGATTCTACAACAGAGGCCAAATATATAGCAGCCTCAGATACCGCCAAAGAAGTCGTGTGGTTGAAGAACTTCCTACTAGATTTAGATGCGGTTCCATTTATTTAGAGTTCCATTTCTTTGTATTGTGGTAATAATGAGGCTATAGCATAGTCTAAGGAACCAAAGTATTACAAGAACTTCAAATATATGCTTCGATGTTATCATTTAATTAGAGAAATAATGGGCGAGGTGATATCTCGGTGCAGAAAATTCCATCAGCTGACAATGCAGCTAATCCATTCATGAAGCCAATGACATAAGCACAGTTAGACCACCATCTTTAAAAGATAGGTCTTGGATAATGTAGTAAATGACACTAGTGCAAGTGAGAGTTTGTTATTAGTGGTATGTATAATCTAATGCATTTACTGCTTTTTATATATTAAATAATATACTACAATGGATACATGTATATTTCACATTTATAATAAAATATTCAAATTGTTGATTAAATTATGAATGCAGCAGTTACATATACTATGAAATATACGGTCATTTGATTATCTATAGAGAATTTATTATCAAGTTGTTGATAATAATGAGATAAATATATCTAGTAAAAAAAAATCTTAAAAATATTCATAACCGGTATAGGACAATGAATTGAACATTTATTGGACCTCTAGGTTATCACATGGTTTATTTTGAGGAGAAATCTCATTCTTCATGATATAATAATATCTAAATAAACCAGTGGGTTCTTAAAGAGTTAAAGGTACCGAATAATGACGCATGATAATAACTGCACAGATAGTGATAGATATCAACAATTATTATCTTGGTCATAATGTATGAATCTCTTATAACTAGATGTCCTTTGACTTGAGGTATAAAGATTGTCTTTTCATGGGTTGCTATAGAAATACTCTTGCTTTGTACTGAGCTATTCACACTTAGTAATTCAACTCGTAGTCACCACAGTTAGTTATATAGTGAGACATGAGACTACCAATAGTAGGACTCATTATCCTGTAACACCAGGGCAAGATCCTAATGAAATTGATATTTTAGTTCTGATAAAATAAATTTATGGTCAGAAAAAATATGACTTATTCAATGTAAGATTAAATTATTAATTAGATTAATAATGATAAGTCATATTTTAATCAGAATGTAAATTATTACTCAGTAGAATATTGACCAATAGGGTTTAACATGCTATAACCCTAATCAATATCGAGATCATAATAAGAGGACTTAATATTATGATTTAGATGTCAAATTAATATTTGAGATTTTATCAATAATTAAAAGGAGAATTCCGGAAGGATATTTAATATATCCAGGTATATGAGCAATTCAGAAATAATGTCCGATATAATATTAAAGAATTAATATTATATTTCCATTCCGATAAAATTATTTATCTCATAAGTTACACCCAAAATAAATTATTTGTCTAGTCCATATTTATAGATGTGGGAAGTAATTTAATTGATAATTAAATTAGAAATGATTATTTATACTTTTTGAAACTATCTCTCCTATTTATAATTTTAATTAAAGTGTTAATTAAAATTATTATAATTTAATTAAGTTGTTAATTAAATTAATTATAGTAGTATATTCAAGTAGTCACCATAGTTAATATAAGAGAATATTGATTCTATGATTAATGATGTTAGTTCGAAAATAAGTTATACAATTATTGCACCATCATTACATTATAAATAAAATATATAAAAAAATAGGTTAACTGAATTTAACTAACCGTCCAACCACCCAAATTAATCATTATGTATTAGAAGGGTTAAAATGGGGGAAGGGGTGCTCTTAAGGTTAGCTGGCACGCGAATGGTTCCTATGAGAATTTTTTTTTCTCTTGTTTTTCCTTCTATGTTTTAAATGAGAAATTTATTGATTATATATTTGGAATTAGCAAATGAATTTCATTAAAAGCGACTAAAATTTTTGGTTTTTTTGCTTGGTTTGCTCACTCGGTAAACTCGGTTCTAAAATATTCATCTAAATCTTTTATTTTTCTATTTTGTTCTTACAATTATGGGATGATCTTGATAAATGAATTTTATCCATAAATCTTACAAAAAATGTTTCACTAAAAGTTATGGATAAATACTTAAAGTTAATATGAAAAATATATTTTCATGTCATACAATATTTAATTGCATGTTTCAGTTAAATTAAAAATTTTTGAAATCTTTAATTTTAACCGAAACTTAGAGGTTCCATCAATTCAAATATATTTTCCGCTTCCAACAGCTTTGTACCAAAAAATTCTTCAGCATAGTTTTGTAAGATTGTGATTGTGAAAAATCCAAGTAATATTGATGATTTTTGTAATTGAATTCTTTCACTTGATTTATTTTATTTTTAAAATTTATTTGCCTAAATACTTTGTTGAAAATGGATATGGGCGACTCCGATCCAACAAGTTTAAATCATGGATTTGACTCAAAGCAATAGAGGTAAGAACAAAAGTTGTTTGACTCAAACGACAAAATCACATAAATTATATTGTGGACCCTGATTCATAATGTATTATGGATCAGGACTCCATTTCACACTTGAAAAATACAAAAAAAACTTGTATTTTTAAACTTTAATGGCATGTATCCTTGTATTATTCTTCTTTTTATGCTTTTCTTCCTCTTTTGGCGCTACTTTTTTTGTGTTTGGAAATTTATTCTTTCTCTGTATTCTTTATTCTCTGCATTATCTCTCTCATTATTGTGTAATTTTGTCTTTCACGAAGACACAATTTTAAATGCTGCAATTTGATTTTTTTGGTGCGATTTTTTGACGTTTGTAATTTATTTATTCTCTTTGTTCTTCATTCTCTCGATTTTCTTTTTTTCTAATGTGATATTGGCTTTTGGTGTTGTGATTTTGGAGCGATAAAAAGACAATTTTAGGTGTTGCGATTTTGGCTGATTCAACGTTTGTAGCCATTGTTTGTATTTTTCATCATGCTTTTGTTTTTTTTTCATTCAGCTGTAAAATAAGTAATGAATATAAATATTTGAATATTGAAGTATAATTTATGACTAATAAATAAATGAACATTTTATTAATAAAATAATTAACTTTTTACTAATAATAGTAATGAACCTTCATATAAATGAAAGTTTTACTACATCCTAGATATTAAAATATCAATAATCAAACTAAATAATTATAGAAATTAACCTTTTACAAATGAATCTATAGTTTAAAACAAATGAATATTTTATCAATAAAGTAATGAATATTTACATTATTCTTAATAAACCAACAAATTTCAACTAATGAACATTTTTTAATAAATTAATGAACCTTTTACTAATAAAGTAATAAATCTTCAACTAATAAAGTAATAAACTTTTGCTACATTATTAATGTACCTATAATTTATAACAAATGAACATTTTTTTTAATAAAGTAATGAACCTTTATAAAAATAAAAGTTTTACTACATCAAAGAGATTTAAATATCAATAATCATAGAAATGAATATTTCACTACATTACTAATGAATCTATTCCTTAAAACAAAATGAACATTTTATCATGAACCTTTATATTATTCATAATGAATTATCATTTTTTAATATATTAATGAACATTTTTCAATAAACTAATGAATATTTTACCAATAAAATAATGAAATTTTTACTACATTACTGATAAATCTATATTTTAAAACAAATGAATATTTTATCAATAAAGAAATCATTATTTACATTATTCATAATGAACTAATAAGTTTCAACTAATGAATAATTTTTAATAAACTAATGAATCTTTGACTAATAAAATAATAAATTTTTACTATATTATTACTGTACCTACTGTTTATAATAAATAAATATTTTTTAATAAAATAATCAACCTCTTAATAATAAAGTACAATATTAACCAAAAGTAAAAAATTAACTTCATTTACTTACTTTTTTTTTAAACGCATTTAACAAATCAACTTATGGTCCACAATGCTGTGGACCTGGTCCGGGTATAAGAATTCCCAAAATCATTGCCAAGGCCGTTTAGGAACCCAAATTTAACAATCGCCTTAACAGCCAACCCCCCACCACCGCCATTGGCAGTCACCGGCGATTTCCACCGAAGTCTAAGACGTCCAAAACCACATATTCTCTTGCTTCATGAAACCAATTGCTTCACAGCTTTCTCAGTGACCAAAATCTTCATCTTCACATTTCACTTCATTTATTGAAGCATTTGAAAGATGGTTGGTAAGTATCAAATTCCTTTTGAAATTTTGATTTAGTACCTTTTTTATTTTCTTCACTTGTGCTTAATCTTTTTATGTGAAAAAAGGGACTCAACCGGAAAGAGAAGAGAAAGTATCGTTGGAGCTTACTGAAGAATTTCTCCAGAGCATGGAAATTGGCATGGTTTTCAGGGATTATGTAATTTCTAGAAATCATTTCTAAGTTTAGGAACCCTAATTCTATAACTATATCCATTTTTTTCTTATTTTCAATTTTTTTTTCTTGATTTCTTGATACAGAACGGTATAATCAGTTCTATGGATTTTCACAAGACATCAAACTATCTAGTAACTGCTAGTGATGATGAATCTATTCGCCTCTATGATGTTTCTAGTGCAACGTAAGCCTCATGCTCTCTTATTATCTTTTTTTTTTTTTGGTATCTTTTAATTTGCAGGCTTTGTTTAGTTCCATTTGTTAAGGTTTTCACTGTGCTTTCTTAAGTTTGATTTGTTTATGTCCATGGTTCCTTGTTTGGCTTTATTTGATTCATAATTTGCTCTCCGTGGTTACTCATAGTTTGCTGGGCTAATGCTCTTGCATTTCTCTAAATCATTGCAGATGACTTGTTGGTGCAGTTAGTTTGGTTTCATAGGCAGTTTTTATAATTTCTGTTGGTTTGGGGACAGGAAAGGTTTGGCCGCTAAATCAATTAAATATAAATTCTTTTGACGCAATTATGCAAATCATCATCATATTTGTGTGCAAGTTGGTTTGGGGGATTGGGGCAGAAAAATTAGATGAGGCTACTACAAGAAATAATATGGTCTTTCTGGCAAATGATGAATGCATCAGAAACTACTTATGCTTATTTGAATTGAAGACGATTATTGGAAAAATACACTTAATCAAGAAACTATTTGATTTTGCTCACTAGGACTGATGATATTGGCTATATTACAAATGGAGCTCATGTCCATTTCCACTGTAGTTTGAATTTCTGGCTTCATTAATGATTGCTTGGTGCAGTGATAGAAGTCCTAGCTTTAAGGGTATGGTCTTGATACAGCCATTTTGAGCTCAAATGCTCCGCCCATCATTGGCTTTGTCAGGAATATGACCAAGTAGTGCTCTTGTCAGGTTCATGATGTTTATGCTTGCGAAATCTATGATCATGCAAACATTTAGTGTCGGCAGGAAGGAAAGAGTTTGCTCTGCTCGCAAGGTTTTGTGAGCAGAGCCGAGATTGATCACTTTGCCCATGTTTGCCACTGTTTTTTGGCATAATTGTATCCTTATTGCACTGTTTTTGTGCATTAACCACATGTGATGAAATTATTAGAGCTGCAGTGCCATTTAGTTATTCTTGTTACATGTAGGAGCTATTTTTGTTATCCATCATAAACTGCCCAATTTGGCTCTATAACTCTTCCTTTAGTTGTTCCATGCTTTATTTATTGGCTTAGATTGTTGAGACAACTTCTCTATCTTCAGATGTTTAAAGACTATTAATAGCAAAAAGTATGGGGTTGATCTGGTTTGCTTTACTTCTCATCCTACAACTGTTATATACTCCTCAAAAAATGGATGGGATGGTATGTTTATCAGAACGAAATTTTTAGTTATAATATTTTAGTTTGGATAATTAATTCTATTTACTAAGATTAGATAATTCATTTATGTTGCCATCATTATTCTGCACTTAGTTCATCTATCCATACACTTCATTTTTCCAGAATCTTTGCGGCTTCTATCGTTAAATGATAACAAGTACTTGCGGTATTTTAAAGGTCATCACGACAGGTTTGGTCTCTGACACACTGTCTGAAATTTATTTCCACAATGAAGTGATTGCTCATGTTGTAAATATGCATCATGATGGTTATATTTCACAAATTTGTTTAAAGGGTTGTCTCATTGAGCTTGTGCTCTCGGAAAGAATGCTTTATCTCTGGTTCTCTTGATCGAACTGTTCTGCTTTGGGATCAACGAGCTGACAAGTGTCAGGTATCTTGAACATATGTACTCATCTTAGCATATAAGTTATTCATACTCTTCATCTCTGTTCTGATCATCCCTGTAATAGGGTCTTTTACGTGTACAAGGAAGGCCTGCTACAGCATATGATGATCAAGGGCTAGTGTTTGCTATTGCCTTTGGAGGATATATAAGAATGTTTGACTCTCGCAAGTATGAAAAGGTTAGAATTTTGACATGAGGAAATGGAGTGTTAGCCATTGCAAAAGTTTCTCTTCTCTCCTCATCAATTTAGGCATGCACTTATACTGTTGAAACTCCACACCTTTTAGGGTCCATTTGAAATATTTTCTGTTGGAGGAGATTTATCTGATGCACATGTTGTAAAGTTTAGCAATGATGGGAGACTTATGCTCCTAACAACTCTGAATGGGAATATTCATGTACTTGATTCATTCAGAGGCACACATGTAAGTGCAGCACTTGAAAGCTTTCACTTGAATATCTTCACCCCACTCCCCCTAAATTTTTCTGATATGTTAGACTGGTTAGTTGTGTACACTTCAGTGACTTCCTTTGACATAGTCTGTTTTTGCTTTTGTAGCTATCCACATACAATGTGAAACCAGTTTCAACCAACTCTACATTAGAGGCATCATTCAGCCCTGAAGGAATGTTTGTTGTATCAGGTACTGCATCAGCCATCACTTATTCTTGAGGACTCTAATTTGAGTGTTTTTAGCTGATTTCTTCCGGTTGTTGGTGTCTGAAAATATACTAGTTTAAATAATGAAGCATTGAATTTCAAGTAAATTTCAATGTAGTTATATGAATAGATGAATGATCTTTTTTTTGTCTCTCTCTCTCTCTCTCCTTTTATCTACTTCTTCCTCTCTTTTTTTTGGCACGACAGAGGGGAGGGAAGTTGGTGGAACATGTGCAAGTTGTGGGGGATTTGAGTGAAGTTAAATGGCTCAATCTTTTGGTTGCTGTTGATCAATTGTGGCATGGCATAGAAAAAGTACCTCTAGGAGATATGTGAATGTGTCTGTTTTCTTTTCCATGAAACCTTGACATTGTATTTAATGGTATCATTTCAGGAAGATAATTGGTGGCATTTTTACTTGCCTTCTAATTCAAAATTTCTTTGATTTTACATAATTCTACCTGCTTTGACTGTTAATAACTTCCTTGTTCTCTGATATCTTGACAGGTTCTGGTGATGGTCGTGTCCATGCCTGGAGTGTAAGGAATGGAAACGAAGTATGATAAGCATCTCATTTTGTTTCCTGCATCCTCCATCCTAGCCCCCATACTCATGCAAACCTACTCGCGCTCACCATTGTAGTTCCCATTCACAGTTTAACTTATGCATACTTATACCCTACAAGATTGTTGAGAGAGCATAGGCAACATAGTAGAATATGATTTTGACATTGGCAACTATTAATAACTCCCAGATTTATCTTAGTTTTTTCTATGTAGTCTGCTGCTACATATTCTTTCGAGCTTCTGAATAATTCAGTTTGATCTTAACTTCTAAATTAACTGCAGAGCTCCATTTAGGACTAAAGGGTTCCAACCCCCAACCCCACACCCAAAAAAAAAAAAAGAGGCTGAAGTAGTTTTCATGCTTGAATAAAAATATGACCAAAGATTATTAGAAATGGCGTAGTATTAGTGAAGGATCAAGTAAATCCACATAAGTAGGTTGTTGTTCAATTGATTTATTTTGAATATTAGAATGAAATTGCTTAAGAATTCAGGTGGTACGGGGTCTATGATTCTGGGAGAGGCATACAAATTATTTCCAATATCTAATTCTGTTGTATATTCCTCCCTCTTTTGTTTTCTCCGGCAACATGTTCAGTACTGGAAAATTCATGATGGAGCAGAAAATATTATGAAAACCATTACCATTATTTCTTTTCTAGTTTCTTAAGCAAAAATTTGTTAGTTTGTAGTTGAAAATCTACACCAGAAATTCATCTCAAGTCCTTAGAATGATATTATTGATACAATTAGTTGTAATTTCTGTTTGCTTTTGAGATGAATAAACAAACCAATACAGTTGATATTCTGTTTGAGAATGGTTCACACCGGAATTGTATCTGGACAGATAGATTGTCACTACAATATTTAAATTTATTTTTGTTTTTTTTAGTATCTTTACTATATGTAGCTTGCATGCTATTACATAAGCTAACATGTTTTCTGCTACCCAGGTTGCAAGTTGGATGACTTATGAAACTGAGCCTCATGTGATAAAATGGGCACCTGGAAGTCTTATGTTTGCTACTGGGTCTTCTGAGCTGTCGTTTTGGATTCCAGACTTGTCTAAATTGGCAGCTTATGTTGGAAGGAAGTAGAATTTCCTCAGTTTTTTGAGAATTAAGCGGTAACAAATAACAAGGTTATCTATTTTGTGTGATGATTCAGATTTACCGCCAATTATTCTCCTTCTGTGTATCATGGTTGCAGATGATCTAGTTGCATACTGGCCTGTGTTGCATAAACCTGAGTATCAGACAACAGAATAGGTGTTCGTGAGGAAATCCATTGCGGTTCAGTTAACAAAATTTAACTTTCTATATACTTGATCTTTTAATTGTTGGTATCAAGGATGGCCGTTCATGCAGAATTTTGTTTGTGTATAATATCACCTAGTCTGCCATCCTGCTAATTTAGATGAGCATCAATTCTTGCATTTCTCAACATGCAAGTGTTAAAGAGTCACAACGTAGAATACAACTCAAGGCATTGATCAAGTCAGCATTTTTAGTCATTCTATTTTTCTTGAGAAATAGTTACTTGCAACTCTTCTCTATTTATGACCCCTTTGCCCCTAGACTTATGGTTATATAACAGCTGCCACGTACAGTTGAGTCACAGCATAGATACTGAATTCAATCAAAGTATTCTTCTGTATAACAATGTTGATCATAAATAATATGTAATGCTTTTGTGGGTGTAATTTATATTCTCTTAGAGGATATTTGGTTCAGCTGTTAGATACAGTTGATAGGTGATTGATATAATATTTGGTAAAATTGAGTCGTCGTTGGAATGTAAAATTACTAATTGAGGTATAATTTATTTCAAAAAATATATTTTTATATTATATAATAATAAACAAAATAAATATAGTAATTATTTAATATAATTATATATTATTTAACGTAATTATACATTTTAATAATTAAAATAATAACAACAATAGAAATATATAATTAATTACAAATAAAAATTTTCAGGATTCTATAATTTATAAATATAATTAATTAATTAAATATATTTTTAATATAATATATTTTATTTTGAATAGATTGATTTTGAGATCATATATTTTTTGAATAAAAACTTTCGCAAATAATGCATTTAATTTTAAAGATGTTAATTTTGTCATTTTGTTAGTGTAAGCTTTAGCTGTTGGAGAAAAGCTCTAAAATGAAATTTTTTCAAATAACAACGGTTTAAGTTGTCTATTAGTTGCTATTATTAAATATTTTTGCTTAGTTGTTAGAGGTTTAAAAAATTATCGGCTGTTTCAAATAGTTGGACTAGACACCTAATCTCATAATGATGGAGTTAAAATTTGTAATGCTACGACACCATAAACTTTCTGTCTACCTACTCGCTCAACATCACTTGGAGATGGCACGACTTCATGATTCCTAAAATTTGTGCACATTTTATAATTAATGTTTTAATTAACTCTTTATTATATCCTTAATTAATTAATGTGTCTTATTATTAATAAATTGTCATTTAAGTTTTTGACATAATATTTAAGGTATTTAAGACATAGGTAAAATACTATATATTACTCTTAGATCTCCATCAATTATTATTATGGTAATTCCCAAAAAGAAATAAAAGTCTCTGTTTTTGCCAATTATTAAATATGTGTAGAATAAATAAAAAAGAATTAATATTTATTGATAATTGTGAAATGTCAACAGAACAAAAACTTTAAGCGACATCTACACATGAATGAAGAGAGTGCCACTTTTTAATTTTTCAGAGTATCACTTTTTAATTTTTCAATATACTTGTTTAATTAATGTAGAGGTATATATTAAGAAACGTGTATAATTTCAATCATATTAACCAAGTTTTATTTTTTATTATTTTTTTTAAGGTTGAACGAGAGTATGTATTTTTGGGACGAAAAATACTATTTGTCACAACACTTTTTATCTCAATTTGTCTCAACTAGTATAAAATATTTGTATTTTAATATAAGTCGAATTAAATAAATGGGTGGGTAGATATAGTACAAATATTTTATACTAATTGGAATAAGTTGGGACAAAAAATAATGGACAAGTAACATTTCTCTCCTTTGGGATGTGGGAGTAACTTTAAATGTTATCAACTCACACAAAATCCATGCTCTATATTTCACTTTCTATTATATTATAAAAAATTTATTTTCTATTTTAGTTTATTTTAAAAATTGTGTGCACTCTAACAATACTCTTTGTCTCTTTTTATTTTAATTTTTTATTAATAAAATTATATAGAAAAAGATGAATGGAGTAAAAGATAAAAAAAAAAAAAGAAAGAAAGGGAGAAAAGAAGAAAAAATAGGAAAAATAAATAATAAAATATTGCTTAAGAAATACTCGTGGCTCTTAAATATGAAGAGGAAAAATATAAATTTTAGAAAGTGAGATAAATAAGGAAGAAGATATGAAAACTGAATGAATGATATAAAACTCCTAAATATAAGAAATGGAGAAAAATATAAATTTTAGAAAATAAAATAAATAAATAAAATATAGATTGTATAAATAATATAAAATTTATAAATATAAGTAATGAGAAAAATTGTTTGAAATGCTCTTGCCTAACTCATTAGTCATTACCAATTTCCCTTAAAGTCCCCTTGTTTGTATGAGTGAATACCCATCTACTTATTGATAACTATTTGGAGTTAGAAAAAAATAAGGAAGATGGAGGCATTTATAATGAATCAATTTATGTACAGAAAAACATGCGTATGAAAATTGCCCAAATTTGAATATAACAAGAGCAACAAAAATAGTTAAAAACCCAACTAGGATTGAGCCCTTTGGGACCCATTTTCGTGAAATTGGCTGAAAATGATGACCAAAGAATTGCTTCACATTACTGATATAAGAGGTTGCGTAGTTGAACTACGAAAAAGCTTAGAAGATCTTGTTGGATTCACAACTAAATCTCTAGTATAATTAAAAATTCCATCAGACCAGGAACTAAGAGAAGCATTGTCTATAATTTCCTCGTTGAGATCCCCTTTTTTTCTCTGTAGGTGAATGCCCTAATTGACATTAGGGTCATAGTTTGCCATAATGTTTGAAAATCTGACAAACCAAAGAAAGAAATACATCCATCCAAAATCTTGTTGATGGAGACCTCTCTGATTATGGATCTATTCATAATTTGGGGTTAAATACTTTCAAGAAAAAATAAAAAGAAAAACTTGAGGACAGAAATTAATGGATTTTGGCTTAATTTGTTAATTGTCTTTATATGATTTCATCATGACAGTTTATCTCAGCCGTCCGAAATTTATTTTCTGTATTGCTCCCTGTAGGGACCAAATTAACAAGTTAGGCGCAAGAGCAATCACTTATCTGGTTTTCTCCAAAAATTTCATTAGGGATGCAGAGGCTTCTGAGAGGCGTCTTTTCCTTATCAAATAGTGAATTCTAACCGGAGCCGACAATTCGTATCGTGTCTAATCATATCATGTTTTATTTTGTATCGCTTTAATTCGTATCTCGTGTACACATTATATGACACTAAATTATTAGACACATTTAACTAAATATGTATGCATGTGTATACATATACAATACGAAACACAATTATATATAAATATTAATATAATTATAAAAATAATAGGTATACAATACTTATTTATATATAAAATATACTAATACAATTAATTTTGACATAATGTATTATAAATTTATTATATATAAATATTATAATATATATAAATATTTTATATAATTTGATTTTAAAATAATTAAATCTTTTATATATTTTTAGCCGTATTTAAAAGGTAAAATTAGTTTACGATACAGTTTTTTCTGTGTTTTAATCTTATTGATATGATTATAATTTATATCCGTGTAATTCTAATCGATTAAATATTATATGCTATTTCCGTTACACAATTATAGGCTTTAGACCTTTTCTTTCGTACATCTTGATTTTGGACTCTGACTCCGCCGATAAATAAAGTAAGTTTTTTTTTTCCTGCACCGGAAGTTTGAAACTTTTCTAGCTACTTGGACAAAATAGGGTAATTATTTCTTTCTCTATTGCTGGTGTTATGCTCTATTATATATATATAAGGAGTCTGATTCAAAATTTAAAATCGAGAACCTACAATTTTAGTCATCAAACCATTTTCACTGAGTTAAATTTTATTAGTTAATATATATTTTGATGTTTATATAAGTTTTGTGAGTAGAAATAAAATCTAGGAGAAAAAAAAGAACGAATTATGAATTATTTCTAAAATTTTAAGTTCTATTCGTAATTTATAATTTAACAGAACTCGATTAATCGGAATTAGGAAAGGTAAAAGTTACTAATTAAATTTTAATCCTTCTATCTAATTATTTATGATAGTGTTTAAACCACAAGCTGGATGAAAATGCAAAATCTGCTTTCTTAGGTTAAACAGTTACCTTAAGGATATGAAAAAATATTTATGTACTATTAATGTGCTACAGTTTATATTGGGGAAAATTACGATTTATCCCATCTAATTTGATATAATATACTAATACCTCATTGAAGTTTGAAAAATATATGATTTGCTCCATATAGTTTAACATAATATACTAATACCACTGAAATTTGAAAAAAAATATAATACACTAGTAAAAAAAATTCTCTTTTGCTCTTGGAATATTAGTCTAATAAATCAAATTTACAATGGAGTATTAGTGCAATATATCAAAATTTCAGGAAATAAATAATATAATTTTCAAATTTCATAAGGGTACTAATATATTATGTCAAATTAAGAAAGTAAATCATATATTTTTTAAATTTTAGAGAGATACTAATTTATGATATCAATGTAGAGAGAGTACATAATAATTTTCCATCTATATTATTGCAGATTCTTAGTATATAGTATAGCTTAGCAGTTTCATAATTATGGTCTCTGTAATTCTTTTGGCATCCGTGCCATATGTTTGTATATATGGTCTAATTTATTCTAAAAAGGTAGTTTAAGAGATGAAAAATGTCCAAATTAATAAGAATAATTTAGATTTTACAATTAATTGATGTAAGATATTTCAACACTCTCTCAAGCCTATGATTATATACATACAAAAAAATTAGAGCAAGAAATTTACAGGACTGGATATCTATGTGGGTGATCTAAACATTGCCAAATAATGATTGTGATATATGTTAAATAAATGGATATTGAATATCTCAAAAACTAAGTCAAGAGAGAAGAAATGTAGATTATAAGGTGCCACCAGTTAAGCCACCCATATCCAATTCTCCAAACTTTACACTCCAAATTTTCTATATGTATTCGGCTTTGGATGCAAGGAATAAGTGTATTAAGATATTTCATATTAGTTAATTGAAAGATCTAAATGCTCATTGTATTATTGATTTGATCTCTTAATGGTCCCACTCAAAATCTCAGTTTAGAAATCAGATTTTCCACGTTCGGTGAAAGGGTGTGAGATTTTCCAAACATCTTCAATGTTGGCGTTGGAACTTATCTAATTCTCTCACATTTATAATTACATTTATTTAGTGAAGGTGACAGAAAACCAACTACAATATTATTCCCAAAAAACTTGCACTTTTGATCACGACCATGATTTCCTTCTTCTTGGAGAATCTGATTTTAATTAATTGTTTTTTGTTGCTATGGATCTCGATACCGAGACTTTACTACAGGAGCTAAAGCTCCTATGCAGTTGAGACACCATGTCCTGGCTATTTTAATTAATTAATGACAGTGACAACCCCAAACCATTAAGGGGTTTTGTGCCATATCATCAAAATCCATTTATATCTCCTATCTTCTGTCTCCTTCATTTTTTCTATTTTTTTTAAAACAATATATGCATGATTTCCTTTATTATTAGTACACATACATTTATCTGATTTTAATTAATTAGTTTTATTAATTAATCTAAGAGAAAAATTAGTGACAACAATAATTATATACAATATTATTATTATTAGAGAAATTAAATTAAGGTTTAAGGTAAGATAATGACATATGACACATGTTAAGCTTATACAACTTTGAGATGAAGTCTTAAACAAATGTCATAGCAAGAAGACACCACAGGCTAACTTAAGTACGCAATTAACTAATTAAAAGACCCAATTGATAAATTAGTAGCACCTAATTAAAATAAGTGAATACTTACATTGAGGATTAATTAATTACTTAGCATTAATTAATAATTAAGATCAGATAGAGTCTGGAGCTTGGCCAGTGTAGGAGTTGAGGCTAAGTTCAAGGGAAGTACGAGAAGTAGTAGTGTTGGAATCATCAGTAGAGCCGTACCAGTTGTAGGTGTAGCAGATAGGGTTGCGCTTTATGCTGCAGAAGCCATTGATATCTTCTCTTTGTGTAGGGAAGAGAGGAAGAGTTTCAACCTCTGCAGCTTTAATTACTTGATCTTCTTCTTCATCATAATCCGGTTCTTGATCATCTTCTTCTTGTTCTTCATGCTCTAGGGTTTCATCAGTTGATTTTTGTTTCTCAAAGAATGAGTAGGATGAATTACAATTAACCCATCCATAGCTGGGCCTCATGGATCCACCAACAGTACCGTTGCTGTTGTTACTGGCTGATATTGAGCAGTCCTAAATGAAGAAAACAAACATGCACAGATTAGATCGAAAAAGAGAAAGTTATAGCTATTAATTATGTGGGATTTTCATATATATATACATTTTTTACTTACTCTGAAGCTCTTCTCCATGGTTACAGATCCGTAGCCATAGTTTCCCATTTGCCCAACTGCAACCCCAGCAGCTGACAATGAAGAAGCAGAAGAAAACCCTGAAATATTAATTGCTAAGTATTTAGAGTTTGAGATTTCAAGTTCGAAACCCTAATTACGAAAGTGAAAATTAAGGAAAATTAAGGAAGGAAAAGGAGAAAAATATTGAATAATACCAGTAGTAGTGAAGCTGGGGTACTTATTGTGGAAGGAATATTGATGATCAGATTTGCAATTAGAATTGGGATTAGCAGGAAGAGTAGTGGGATGCAAAGGGAAATGATGATCAGAAGTAGTGAACCTTTTCTTCTGCCTTTCACGAGCTTTATGGTTCTGAAACCAATAGAAGACATTCTTGCCTTCAATCTTACCGTACTGTCTAAGCCTAGCAGATATCCTCTGAATCTGTTCAGCATTTGGGGACCTAACTCCACAGTTGTAGTAAAGCTCTTTTAGTATTCTTATCTGCTCACTTGTGGGTGTCCATCTTGTACTACTCTGCCTGCACACATAGCTTCCTTTTGATCCACTGCTATTCTCCTCATTCACATTCACTGTCTGCTGCTCCTGCTGCTGTTGCGGTTCCATGTTTAGATTAACAAGAAGAAGAAAAAGAGATAGCTAAGGAGAAGAAGCACATGGATGATGAGAAGAAGGATTTAGTTAATCAAAAGATGATATATATATATATATATCTCTGAAAGAGAAGGACTACTGCTGAAGTTGGCAGCGAAGAAAGTTCATAAAAAGGTAAGGGACAAAAGGGAGCTTAGAAAGTAAAGGCATCAGTGGGAATTACTTGGATCAAAAGGCATCACCATGAATGATTATTAGCATCAGAAAATAAAAAACTACTGTAGAAATATTAGGCATGAACTGATATATCCATTGGAAAGAAAGAAAGAAAGAAAGAGAGAAACTATGTATCTTTCTGACTGAATGAATGAATGCTATATAAAATGATGGTTTGTGTGATTTAGAGCTCATGGAAGAAAGGTTAATCCTCCAATGGAGATATATGGTCTTATTACCCTATCTCAAGCTCATATATATATATATATATTCTTTGGGTCTCTCTTGTTCATTTGTTGCATGTGGCTTGAAGTAAGGGCTCTTGTCTTGCTCAACCTTAGTTGCTTTAGTTCTAAAGAAGTTTTTTCATTACCTTATACTTGATTAAGGTAGTTTTTCCTCTCATTTTCAATAAAAGTTAATAAGTTTATCAATATATATATATATATAACTTTGCACGAATTGCAGATATTTTGAAGCTTCTGAGGAGAAGGGGGACCGCTGAATTCTATAAGGTGTTCATTGTAAAAGAAATCTCTGGCTAGGCAAAGTACAATCTTGTAATAATAATAATAATAATAATAATAATAATAATAATAATAATAATAATGAAGAACTGAGAAGAAATAATAGTATAAGATGTTAGAAGGAACATCAACATTCACTAAAAGGAAACAACAATTGGCCTGCAGGCAACCAAACCTTATTCCCTAACATGCATATCCTTTGCAGGCTCCAATTGCTTAAGCATATATATTTCATACCAGAAAAATTTTTAAATAGACTGATCAGTTTATTACATAATCTAGATTAATCTAATTATATATTAATACAAATTTAATTATTTTATTTACATATTAATATAACAATTAATGAATTTGCATACATATAAATGTGTGATTGAATAAGTCTATATATCCTAAAATATCATTATATAACAATAACATTCATAAAAACTTAATCAAACTTTGAACAGTAATTTATAGAGTAAATTAATCAAATTTTCAATTGATACATATTTATAAAACACTTAATACCTGGTTGATAATATATAATTGAATAGATTTTTAATTAAGAATATTTGATTTATATAAAAATTATAAAATTCAGAGATCAAAACATTTTTTTTCTATTTATTATTTAAAAAAAAAAGAAATTGTTAATCGGAGGTGAGCTAATGCTTTGATTCATTAATTTGTACAAAGAAAAAGAAAAGGAAAAACCCATTTCACTATCAGTATCAGCATATCTGCACGCTGCAGTCTTTTCTCATAGGCCGTGGAGCACGCTCCCCAAGGGTAAATGCAACTGCCATCAGTATGTTTTTTTTTTAATTTTAATTTTTTTACATAAAAAATAACATTCTTCATTTATAAATTAATTTAATTACATAATTAAATGAACTCACACTAATTAATATAAATAAAATAATAAAATATATTATTTTATAATTAAATTAATTTACAAATAACCTCACATATATAAAATCTAAAATTTCTCAATCCGTTGTTCTTTGCTTGCTGTGTGTTTGGTTTCCCCAAACAAGAGAATTATTCAGCAAATACTTGATAAGGGGTAACGTCATCTCTCTTACTCTTTAGAAGAATGAGTCATTTTTACTAGGGAAAGTTGCTTCTTTCTCCTACTTTTCAAGGGAATATGCAAATCAATTCTCTGATCTGTCTTGTACTTTTATTTGCCTGACATGATTTCTTGCAAATTCGATCTTCTACCTGTCCTTCATAAGCATTGAGCAGGAAGAGCACATTTCTTGTACTTATGAGCAGAAATTCTATTATAAAAGAGTTCATATTATCCATATAAAGATGTAGATGAAAGAAGAATTTAATTAGAAATTTTAAATTTAAACTCTGAATATTCAACTATCTTAAAGCTCATGAAAGAAAATTTTGCTGCATTTGAATTTCTATTCGACATGAGCAAGATCTCGATATGTAGTCATAATTTATTGATTGAGAATGCCTATAGTTAATAAAAAAAGAAGTTGATATTCAATTTACATAAAATTTATAAAATTAAGGGTTGTTTTGTTTTTTTCCTTTTTTTTTTTTTTTGAAATATGGGCAGTCCATGATGGACTAATCCATACCCATAATATGACTTAATAAACAAAAGGGATTAGTTATCTTGGTTTTATAATTGATAGCCATTAGTCGCCCTAAGTTAGGAGATACAAAAATTTATGTATTAGACTTTTAATATCTTTTAAAAGAGCAAATTTTAAAAAATGGAATAAATTTACATATTATTAAATACATTTTTTAAAAGTTTAGAGATATAATTATATTATCCACCCTCCAGTGAATATAGTTCTATCACTGCCAGCCATAGTGAGAAGTTATTGTAGTATTATTAAGTAATATGCAAAAAGAAAAGGAGAGAAAAATATAGAGCAAGAGAATATAATCAATCAAAAGTGAGAGAAGTTACTGTAGTATTATTAAGTAATATGCACAAAGAAAAGGATCAATCAAAAGTGAGAACTTTGTAAAGATTATAAATTACTTGGATTAAGGGTGCAGTTGTTATAGATAATTGCAAAGTTTTATTGATATAATTTAACATAGTATGACGAAAAACTAAATAATTATTTTACTGTAAGTTAGTAAAAATTTAGTGATTATTGATAAAATTAACCTAAAAATCAAATGGTGAAAGATTCGTGCAGAAGATAATTCTGCTAAAATCTCTGAGTTAAATATTTAACATAAATTTAGCCAAGAATGCCACGGGTAAGCTCATAAGTGAATTTACAGATTTGATTATATAATAATCTATTCTTGAAGTTCATAAATTTAAAAAATTAGCATATTCATATCAAAATTTCATTAAAAAATAAAGGGAAAATTAACACAAAGATCGAATTGGGGAAAAAAAAAACGTAAAAATCAATGATGGAATTGTTAAGAAAAAGAGTAAAGTTCCAATTGAAAAATCCTTAAATTATTGATTTTTTCTAATTTTTTTAGTTTTTCCAAAAATAAAAAAGTGCTGTTTTAAGATTTGGTGCCAAAAATCATGGGAATTTGATAAATCAGTATGCAATCTTCATACCTAGCTAGTGTAGGATTTTCTTCCTTAAAATTGTGCTCTATATATATATATATATATTAGGAGAAAGAAAGAGAGTATGTGTAGAATTTATTTATCTGATTTCTAATAGTTGTAATATGAATTCGCGCTGAATAGATTTACTATATAGATAAAATTCTTCATTCTAAATTTTAAAGATATTTAATATTTTTAATTCAAACTTGAGATTTTTAATTAACGAAAAGACATTCTTACCATCCGATCCATCTCACTTCTTGAGAGTTTTGTTTTGAATACATTAATTATAAAAACGACCAAGTTCTAAAAGGTGGTTTCTTTATAGTGTAGTGCAGAAATTTGAGTTGTCTGTTGTCTTATGTAAAGCCTGGAAAGGCAAACACAAGTAGAAGAAGCAGTGGAGATTTTAGTGGAAAACTAGAATTTCTTGTTCCTTACTCGGGGCTAAACTAAAAAGTCTCATAAATTTGGTGCCAAATTCAATTTCTTTAATTAAAAATCTAATTAATGAAACTATTATTAAGTATTTATGTGCATTAAATAGAGAATAATAATGGCATAATATAATAAATATGTTCCCTTGTTGAATGATATATAAATTTAATTAGAAAAAATACTATTATTTACCTCTTGAATATTAATATTCTCGATGCTTAAAAATTATATGATTTGTCTCTTTTGTTTTATCCTATTATATTAATACGTTATTTTATTGGAGTTTTTATTAGATAGACGTTAGATTGTGATGAAATGACAAAAAAAAAAAAATTAATATTTATCCCATAAAATTTAATTTATTACATTATTACCCTTTACAAAATTAATTTATTGTTAAAATTTAACATAAAAACTTATCTCATTGAATTCAACCAGTAACAGTCACATTCCCTTTTGATCAATTCTTCTGACAGTTGCAGTCTCTGTGTGTGTCTTTCTCAAGTTCATCATTTTGCAGATTGTGTTATTTGTTTGATTATGACACTTCCCATCATGAAATTTCCTTCTCCTTCTCATCCATTCACATCAGAGTTTATTCTCTCATCCATGTGAATCAATGCAAAGTATTTTTACCATAAAACCACATAAAATTTATGACTTATTTTATAAATATTAATAAGAAATAATAAAATCGACCATCAACCCAGTTGAAATTGATTAAATATTTATAATTCAATTTCAGATCACGTTTTTACAAATATTTTGTTTGCTTAAACAGAAAGTTAAAAGACTGAAAATGAATTAAAAAAACAAAAAAAGGAAAATTGCAGAGAAATGTTACCTCAAGAGGAAGAGTGAGGAAATAGTAGAGAAGAATGTAAATGCGGAGCCAGAGAGGCCTCTCAGCCGCAGAGGTACACATCCTTTTCTTTGGGGGTAATGATCTAAATGCTCATATTTTCTACCCAAATCTCCACAGATACATCACACTATCATTCCCATATCTCTCATAGGGCTGCTATCACTATCTGATCTCTTATTATTTCTTCTTTAGAAAGAGACTAATACCTATACCCTCCCTCCCTCATAGACCAAACCCTACCCACACCTTCCTTCTTTTATTCCTCTATTTTCTTTTTGAAAAGATAATATGATGTTGATAAGATTTGAATCAGTGATTTTGGAGTCATTTACAAATCACAAATGATTTACACATATTAAATTCATTTTTAAAAATTGTAAACTTCCAAAGTTGAAATTAAAAAAAAAAAAACACTCCAATTTGTAGGAATGTAATAAATTCATTCTTCAATTATAAATTAATTGAAGAATGAGAACTCATTCTAAATATTTAATAATACCCTTTGAAAAATGATACTTCAACCGCCATTTTCTTTTTAGGCAAAAAAAGCCATCGAAAAAATTCAAATTCAAAATTTTACAACCATAATCACTAAATAAATACCATTAAATTAAAATATATCTAAATAATTAGATAAGTTTTACCCACAGGGGTTTCGGCTGCAGATAGTATCAGTTTCTCTAACCGGTTTCCTTAACTACAAGTTATCATCAATGTCAGGACAGCTAAGTATAATCCCAGAAACCCACCCAATAATTGGCTCACTATACATGAAATAGAAAGGCAGAAAGAAAGAGAATGAGACTAAAGATGTGATGAACATATATTGTTTTTGCATTCAGCCTAAACAATCGGGCAAGATCTAAATATCCTAATGTGCTGATAAAATCAAATCAAGACACGAGGTTGATGTTATGAAACTCAGACACCACCATACTCATTCCATGCGATCGTAAACAAACAAGTACTTAAGTACAACTTTCAAAAGCGAACAGAATCTCGCATCTAATGGAGAAGTGGGCAATACACTCAAGCTGTACAGCACAGCTTTCAAATATTCTAAAAGTTGTAGATATCTATGGAAGGAAATCCATATCTTGCAATCTTATGGTGCGATGGCAAGACACTTGCACGATAAAATTTAATTAATTCGTTGGCATTTACAAACCGAATCCATCACGTACAAACAGATAGACTCCATCATCGGATACCAGTCAATGCTTCACCCCTCAAGCTACCACCTCCAACTATGTTATCACCAAAACTAGCAGAACCAAATCAGAACTTCAAATAGTTGCAGCTGCATAAATTTTTAGCATGCAATTATCCAAACAACTTACAGTAAACACATATACATGTTGATACTGCTCTTGATCCCAGTTGCATACAGCGTATTGCTCAAGTGATAATCCAACTAATGAAACACTTCAAAAATATGAATAAAATATAAAGGGCCACAAGCCTTTTCCTTTAGTTCATCCATCATCTAAACCTTCGGTTATTTGCATAACCTCGTCTGCTAAAAGTTGAGTGATGAGGTTCTGACTGGGAGCCATTCTCTCCAAATCCTCTTGCTTCAATCTTACCCTCCTTCCCAATGGGCTGCCGCCTCCTATGGGGCTCGGACTCTGGCGAATTTAACCTCTTGTGCAAATCATATGCTAATGGTTCAATCCCTTGTAAATCAAGTTCCGGAACAAAACCAAAAGGCTGTTTTGTTTCATCCATTTTTCTAAATGTAATAGATATCCTAGAAGAAATACAAGGGGGCCAGAAAATTATCACAAATCAAAACATGCAATCACAGCCAAATAATGAAAACAAAGCTTTAAACTAGTACCTTTTTGTCGGAACTGAAGGCACACAGTGCTTAGATACATCAGCTGCATTTCCATTCAAGACAAGAACAGACCTGGAAGGGTAAAATGCTAATATTAAGATTTTGATTCTGTTACAAGAAGCATAGAGTATAAGTATATCCAAAGTCCTAACCATTGCAATAATGAAAAGATTTACAAAGTGAGAAAGGAAAAAGCAAATGATGAAGGCAATGGAATTCACGTAAACCATAACATATGGACTTACCCCACAGGCAAGGGAATTGCAATTGATCCAGCAAACTTACCAGCACCCACAACCTTCAAGTTTGAACCAAATACTATATTGCACTCACTAACAAATGACACCGTGCAAAAAGGCCGAACAAAATCATGATTGTCAATATGAGGAGGTATACAATCCCCTTCATCATAAATGTTAACAATACAACTATCAGGGACGCAGGTCGGAGGAAGCACGTGCCATTTGACTAGCCTTCTTATGATCACTTTGAAGAGAGTAGGTATAGGATCTACAGTTTCATTTTGGAGGATGCCAGGTGGGTTGCCATTTTTGTCCTGCCAACAGAATATCAAAAGCATTGCATAGTTGTCAAATTGAAATTTGAACTATTTATCTAAATCACAATTTTATGACCACAGAATCAAATCAAATCAAATGATAAGATTCAATACAAAATTCTCAAATCACTAAGAAATAAAACCTACATATGCAAATATATGGAATTGGACAATGAAATTCATAAACAAGCAAAGGTGGTTGATTCTATGGCATAGGCGACATGAATCTTAGTCTTAATGCGGTCTATTCATATTCAAACAAATATTTAATTGTTTATTTTTTGGCTGTATAAATATAACACGAGACAGAAAGTATTATTCATTTCGATCCATTAACTTTTCACTTTCACAAAACTATGATTCCCATGATCTGTAGCATTTGTATGCCATACATGTCACATTACAAAAGCGAAAAATGAATGTCAAATTTCAAATCGACTATCATCCAAGATCATAAGATTGAACTGTTATTCTGTTCAATATAAATTTGCATGCTCAGTTTAAACTATGGAAAATTACTATTTGCCCCTTGTAGTTAGACATAATATACTAATACCTCCCTGGGCCCTGAAGTTTGAAAAATATACGATATGCTCCTTGTTGTTTGATATAATATACTAGTACCCCTGAGATTTGAAAATTATATTATTTACTCTTTGAAATTTTAACATATTGCACTAATACTCCCCTGCAAATTTGACATATTGCACTAATACTCCCCTGCGAATTTGATTTATTGGACTAATACCCTCTAAGCAAAAGAGAATATTCTCTTTTACTAGTGTATTATATTCTTTTTCAAACTTTAGGGGGTATTAGTGTATTATGTCAAACTATAGGGAGCAAATTGCATATTTTTCAAAACTCAAGGGGTATTAGTATACTATGTCAAAATATAGGGAGCAAATTGCATATTTTTCAAATCTCAAGGGGTATTAGTATACTATGTCAAACTACATGGAGTAAATAGTAATTTTCCCTTTAAACTATTTGATTGCATGGTTTTATTTTCCATAATGGGCCAAGGGCATTCAAAGGCCCTTGTACAAATACTGAATTTTCAATTAGGCCTCCAAATTCTATTTTATTCAATTGAATGTGTGAGTTTTATTTTTTTCCTCCATTTAATCCTTCTAAATTCCGAGTAATATTTGAATTAATAAAATAAAAAAGTAAAAAATATTATTATTTATTTTCCAACCATTTATCTGTTTTTGAATTCTTTCTTAACTTTTTCCTTTTATTATTAATGCATATCATAACATTTAAAAAAAAAAAAAAAGAGATCATCAATCTGGAAATGGAGTTAACAAAAAGAAAATCCAATTTTCACTTGATTTTCTCAGTGAATTCTCTTGATTCTCTTCAATGAACTAAAATGAGAGATTTAAGATAATGAGTTTAGAGAAGGAACATAATTGAGGTAAATAGTTGGAGTTATAGCAAGCTTATCTGGATGTTGTTTTAACAAGGAAAGGAAACTAGAGAGGAAAATGGATACCTAAAGCTAGAGGAAATCCAGGATACAGTAGGCACCAAAGTTATCAATGAAGATGAGAACCAGTAGACAATGTGCAGTGCATAGCATCAACAACGACAAGGACTGCACAGTAGCTCAATATGTTATTTTCTCAGATCTTTATTTTGCCGTTGATAGCGTTGTTTGATTTGAAGATATGGTTATGATGGTTAGTAAGATACGGACAAAATATAGTTCAAATTAGAAACTCAAATTTTAAGATCTTTTTATGATTCACTCTTATGGCTGTGTTGGATATCCATTGCACTCAATCCTTAAAACCCAGATTTAAAATTAAATGAATTTTTTTGTTTTGTTGATAAAGGTGGTGCATTTTTGTGGAGAGTAATGGTAAGATTTAGGTTAAATAAAGAAGATTATGCGTCATAATACAATAGAAAATTATTTCATAACAATAAATATATTAAATTTTATTTAATTGACAATTAATATATTATTTTATTCTCAACAGGATTCAACTGACTCAAAAGTAAATCTTATGCATCAAGTTGAACAGATTAAAATCTCAGAGCCAAATTACATGTTGAACAAAAAGTATAAGGGGGTTTTTATATGCATTTGACCTTTATATCATAATACTTTTTACCATAATCACAGCATAACCATAGCCAAAATGCACATAACAAAGTCAAAACTTACTGTTGTATAATTATAACAGCAACCAAATTGGATAGTCACACGTCCTTTTCCCTTCATCCACTTCCGTGGGGCTGTATATGTTCTCTCTGCAAGAAAAATTCCAGAATATTTCACAATCAATTGATAAGAAAATAATTTATCAACTAACCAAACAAATTTCCAGAAAACATTTATCAAATCTATTTTCAAGGCATAAAATCAGAAAATATTCATTGTCTATCAGTTTATAAATGAATGTGTATCTTCTAGAGCACATATGAAAAATGGATTTCTTCAAATGGAAATGTACCTTTGTCTATTTCAACAACAGTAAAAACTATAGGCAAGTCATGGAGGAGTTAAAGTAACAGAACGTCTATTTGCAGTATACAGATTTTACACAAAAATATACAACCTATAATCAACAGCAATTGCTTCAAGTCAACTACAATCATGCTATACTCAGGAACTGCATAAACTTATGATTCGATTTTGATAAATTTTAAAAATGTGAAGTCAGTTCACAACTTCTACATCAAAAGCCTGACACCCCATTATGTTGAACTAGAATAGTCAGATCTTTGAATGTCAAACATAAAAAAGTGGAACGGGTTGCTAACCAATTTTCTCTTAATGCAAGCTAACAAAATTTCAATGCATGTATCCATTAAAAAAACAAATTACAGCACTGTAACTGATAGTAAAACATTGTCATTTTAGAGCAGCTTGTCAAAAACATGAATCTTGCTTGAAACATCAAATTTAGCACTAATTTTAAAATCAAAATAATTTCATTAATATGAATATGTTGCTCAACAACTTGACTGTTTAACTATTTACTACCAGGCATCCAACAACAACATGCTGAAAAATGCCACATAAGATGCAAACTTGGGACTTATATCATTGCAAAAATGTAAGAAAGCAAGAAAATAAAGGCTGGCACTATCAGACTGTCTACAGGCCACACTGGTAAGATGATAAGAAAAATGAGGGAAAGATATGGTAGTAGAATGTTGAGCATTTCCCGATTTCCTTCAGGAACTCACATTCAAAGTTAATACTTTGCTTTTTACTAACTCCACCAACGTCCAACAGAAAGTCTGGCTTTTCTGTGAAACTAATGGCTTCCAAGGTGGCAGGTTAAGACCTACCATTCCAATCTGAATATATATAATATATAAAATGTGCCACAATTCACAATTGTGTAAGTTTGGTGATCCATTGTAAAGATAACCAACAAGAATAAACATTCTTTCAAATTTAGTGTTGCTAATTCAGTTTGCCATATGTAGGAGAAATAAAAGATAGCATGCATATTTGATATTCATGGCAATATCAAATTTGGGAAAAAAAAAATCCTCCCCTATGAATCAGGCAATTAAATGAAAACAGAACATGAGCAGATTTTTTTTTTTCTTTCTTTGCATTTTTGTATAACTTTCAGTTCCTTTTTGACAATCATAACATTAGCAGGTAAAAAAATACGGTACAAGGCAACAAACCTTTCAGTTCTCCATTTTTTCCCATCTGCTCAAGTTCATACACAAAATTAACAATCCTCTTCTGTTCCACAGCACTGAAAACACCAGTGTGGAGCTCGAGTCCCTCAAGAATATTAACAATCTTTCCTTTGACCCTCTCCAAGCAAATAAAGTCCTTCTTCCTCTTTACACTCATAAAACGGATGTGCTCTCTTTGCTCCCTTGATAACTTAGGCTTCTCAACTACCTTTGACATCTTCATCTCCCCAGTTGAAGCACTTGTATTAACCACTCTTTCGTTCAAATCCTTTTGCTCCTCTTCCTCCACAAGCTCATCTTCCTGTGCCATGTCAGCCCAAGACATCCGATGGCTTGGGGTCTCAATTGAAGGTGATTCACCAATTATTCCGCTTGTACAAGGTTCTGAAACAGGTTCAGACCTCACATTTGCTCCATCTTTCCAACTACCCAAAGAATTTGTGTCATCTGCATCCCCATCTCCATCTTCATCTTTCCAACCAGCTGTAGAATTGTTGTCACAATTATCGTCAGGGGTCGCAGGAGTCACTGAATTATCTGAATGTGATGGCTCTGCTTCAGCATCAAGTTCTGCAACGGCAATTTCCCAATACGACACAAGAAAATAAAACCTTCTAATTAGTAACAAATTAAAAAAAAAAAAAAGGAAAACCCTAATCCCACAAATATTTTTCCACTTAAACCCTAAAAATCACATCAAAAAATAAAACGAACACACAACAAGGAAACCCAAATTAATCAGATTCAGTAAAAAACAGATTTTAAATAAAGAAAACGATCACATTGAATAATCACAATTGACACACATCAAATAACAAGCATGAAACATGCAATTACGGCTAACATTATCTTGCTTCAATAAGGAAAACTAAGGGTATTCTGAGCGATGCAGAAAGAATACCAAGGTCGAGAGAGCGGACGCGATCGGAGAGGATTTGGGTGCAGTGATGGCAGAGATCTCTAGAGAGAAAAGGGAGCCAAGTAGTAAGGAATTCCGATGCAATTCGGAGATCGGACGGCTGATATTGCAGGAGGAAAGGATCGTCCTTCCAAATTCGATGGAGATCGGTCATGGCTGAGCTTCAACTCGGAAATCGCACAAAATTGCAGGTTGAGATTGGTAAAATAGTGGTTAAGAATTTTGTACGAATTTTGCGACTACAAATACAATATAAAGGTAACGGGTACCGATGTTATTCTGAGAATTTATCAAGGGCAATTTTGGCACTCCGCGTTCATTAATATTTATAAAAAATTACTTTTGTTTGACATATTTTATCAGTTTTATCATAATTTATTAATAGTCATTTTGTATTTTTTTTTACATAATTTAACAGTCATTTTGTAAGATTTTATATTAAAAAAATATTATATTATAGTGAAATAATAAAAAAAAATTATTATTTACTTTTAAAATTGTATCTATTACACTAATAATTCAGAATAAATATTTTTTAATTAATAATAAATATTTTAAAATTTAATAAAAATAAAATAAATCATATAATTTTTGAATATTAAAATACTAATACAATATAATAAACATTATTATTGTTACATCTGAGTTGGAGGTGTTTAAAAATAATGAATATCCAACTAAATTAGCTGGCTCAATCTAATTTAATTCAATATTTAAGTTTTAAATGAGTATTTATTGGGTTGGATAAAATTTATTTAACTCATTTATATTTTTATAGATTGAGTTGGGTTGAATTGATTATAAAACCAATAGATATATTGAGTTATATTAAAACACCTTCTTCTCATAATCTCATTTCTAAATTGATATAGAACTGTATTTTTTTTTCCTATTTTTTCAGTAGTTAATTGAATTCTTAAAGTAAAATTTTACTAGAAAACTCTCTAATTTTAACATAAATAACTTATTAGAGTAAATAAAAAAGCATTTGATTAATTTTTTTAATTTAAGTTCCAATTTTTTCTTTTCGACTTAGGCCTATAACTATTTTTTGTTTGAAAATTTTATTCGGTTTTTAGTTTTTTTTTTAAATTAAAGGTTTTGAATTTTCTAATAAAATTTATTTTCATTTTCAAATCTATCGAAGATACTTATAATTTGTGGGGCACATAATTTATAACTTAAAACACATACATACATTTTTAACTTGAATTATTAATTTGATATTTTATTTAATTCAATATCTTATTTGAGAATTTATTTTGTTAGTATATTTTTAATTTATTATCATATAACTATATTTTGTAATTATAAAAACAAATTAATATTTTTAATTTATAGAATA
>CATIWF010099335.1:0-36014 GCA_949630135.1 Balakata baccata
ACTTAAGAGCATCAATGTCAGACATTGCTTCCTTATAAGTGACAGGATCTTCTAGTTGATTATTACTGCTAATTATGAACAACTTTTGGTCATGTTCAACAGTAAATCCATACCATCTAGGAGGGCATGAAGCTCTTTCAGACCTCCTAAGAGATGAAGTGATATCCTTTGTCATGTTAGGCTTAATTGGCTTATCAATCTCCATTAGTTTAGCCACTTGGATCTATTTTTTAGATGATTCTTCATCCAAAACTATATGTCTGCCTTTGCCACCTTCTTTGAGAAACTCCTTCTTAAGAAAGATGGCATCTCTACTCACAACAACAATTTGTTCATCAAATTGATAGAAATAATATCCTAAATTATTTCTAGCAGCAGCATATCCAACAAATCAACCTTTTGTTAGAGATGTGCCTAAAAGGCAATCGCCTCAGGTACCTAGTGTGCACATTCATAAAAGACATTCTTTCATTATATTAGTATTCATTTGCATACGAAATGATATAGATCTTAAACTGATTGATGAAAGTCTATGATATGAAACATAGCATGAAGGAAATCATAATGGAATCATGATAATAAGATTCCTATCATGTGTAATTATGTTAATATCTAAATCCCTAGTCATAGGATCAACAAGACGGGACATTGTTGATCCAAATAGACTAGCACATGTTATACCACTTAATTGGATCAAGCAGTAGATCTCATAAGTTGTGAGTATGAGATGTTTAAAGTTGTTAATGAAAGGGTGATTACTCTCTATTTTGATATTGACAATCAAATTAATTATTACTAACATTCTTGTCGAGTGTTGTTTTGATAGTGTTCAAAGTTTCAGCACATTTGGTTAAGGTTTCCTCATTGAACAAACCAAGAATTTCATGGAGACGTGTAACTCCCGACCGGGACACAAGTCCAGACCGGGAAGTGGCATGTCCAGACCAGGAAAGCATTGCCTCAAAGTGTCTCAAAGTTCCAATAGCCAAAGCAGACCGGGAAATGCTATATCCCGACTGGGACCATCGGTTTCCAGACCGGGACAATAATGTCCTGACTGGGACTGTAGAGCAGACCAAGCAAACCAAGTGTCCAGACCAGGAAACTTTGTAGGGTGATGACCCAAAAGTTCCAGTAAAGGTTGGGTCCGAGCGGGACATTCAAAAAGACATGACTGTTGAAGAGGAGACACTACTATAATGTGCCATATCATTAGAAAGTCAAAACATACTTAGTCAAAACTGACTCCGGTCCCGATCGGGATGTATTCAAAGCCTAGAAGACCCAAGTTCCTAGCAGTGACATCATCGGGCAAGTCCCAACCGGGACACTTGAACAAAAACTAGCCGTTGGAGATTTCAGCCAACTAGAAGCTGCCACGTATGAAAATTGGGCATTTCCCGACTGGGACAGCATGGTTCCCGACCGGGACACCTCTCTCTGCAGACTGCATTTAATGCACTTATAAGAGAACGTTAGAGAGAGTTATGACACTATTTGTAACGGCTAATTGGTAGGTAATCAGTATAAATACCTTACCAAAAGGCCATTTAAGTAGAACCGGCAACTTAACAAGTGCCAAAGCTATTGCAATTTATTTTCTCAAATCCTTTCATTAATTGCATTTGTATAAGGGTTCAAGTGTTAATCTGAAAACACTTGGGGTTGTCTTGTAATTGGGAAGTGTGAGTTAAATTACAAGGAATTGGTTATTGTGTGAGCCACAAAACATAAGGGAAATCTGGGTTGAGTGTTAGCCTTGCTAAAATATGTAGTTAGGAGTGAGCTAGTTGAAACTCCAAAGATTGTAATCTAAGTGATTAGATTAGTTAATACCCAATCTAAGTTGGGGAGAGGAGTATAGTTAGTTAACACCCTAACCTCTATAAAATTCGTATCTCAATCCTCCCTTCTCTCTTTTATTATCTTATTGTGCAAATTTTTAATTTCCCACCAATTCATCCCCCCCCCCCCTTCTTGGTCATTGTTTGGGCAACAATTGGTATTAGAGCAAGGTCTAGAAGTCAAGCTTAATCAGCTCTAGCAAAAGATCAACAATGGCACAAGAAGGATTTCAAGGCCTCAAGCCTTATTTTGATGTGTCCAACTATGCCCATTGGAAGTTTAGAATAGAGGTATACTTGGATAGTGAAGGCATTGATGTGTGGAATAGTGTTGGCAAAGAATGGACACCACCAATAAGGAAGAATGCTGAAGGAGAAGATGAACCTCTCCCAAGAGATGAGTGGATTGAACCACATAGAAGTGTAAATGGCAAAAACAAGAAGGCCACGGCCATCCTAGCAAGCTCTCTATCTTTTGAAGAATGTGGAAGAGTTCAACATTGTCCAACAGCCTACAATATGTGGAGGACCTTAGAGAACTATTATGAAGGAACAAAGCAAGTTCGTTCTAGGAAAATTCAACTCCTAATGAACGAATATGGACTCTTCAAGATGAAGCCAAATGAGACCATCACGGACATGACCAACCGTCTACTCCTCATTATCAACAACACGAAGAAATATGAGAGACACACAAGCCTTGAAGATGTAAATAACAAAATCCTGAGGAGTCTTCCAATGAAAGACTATAGATCAAGAGTGGCGGGTATAGAAGTAGCCAATGAGGATTTGAGCACCATTCCTACCAATGTGCTCATTGGCAAGCTTCTAACACATGAGATGGATCTCATGAGAGAAAAAGAGCTTGAAGGAGAAAGAGAGAGGAAGAAGCCTCTTGCTCTCAAAGCAAGTACCACCTCCTCAAAGCAAGTACCACCTCCTCAAAGGCTCAAGAATTAGACCTCATCAGTGATGATGGAATGAGCGAAGAAGAGGGTGAGGAGAAAGCCAAGAAGGCGAAAAAAGTCTTCAAAGAAAGAGTGACGAGTGAAGTCCTCAAGATGAAGAGATAGTGAGGTTGTGAGAAAAATCTCAAAAAGTATTTTCAATAGCCTGAGAGTGAAAAAAATGGAGAATGAGAAAGAAGTAGTTGTAACAGTTCCATTTAAGTTAATTATAAAAGAATTTCTTAAAAAGTTAGGATTGTCACCTGCAAGTTGTGAATGTGAAAGAAGTGAACCTAATCATCATCCAATCTTCATGGCAAAAGTTAATTTTGAAGATAGGTATGGAAAATATGCTCAAAGTGAGTTCAAGGTATATATAAAGAAGATGCAGAAAATATAGCAGCTTTATGAGTAATAAAGACATTTAAAGTGTACTTATAATGTGATTATTGAAGATGTGAATCAACGACAATTGTATAAAGTAAAATATGATTTTGAAGATTTGAATCAAGCATATAAGGAACTTAGAAAAAGATGATAAAGCAATTGAAGAATTGGATGACTTAAAGACCAAGATGAAAGAATGAGAACACGAAGGGTCAAGTAATCATGGAGATTCTATTCCAATTCAACCAAAAAGAAGAATGGTATTTGCAGTGTGTGATATTCCTCCAGGATGTGGTCCAAATTAAGGATAAAAATTGAAGATTAAAGCTATGAAAAAAGTAACTAAGAGGGGGTATTGGAAATATAATTTGTAATTTATTAAATGTTTTAGATTTATATGATATAGTTATTAATTTGATAAGAGTGAAGGATTTCTCTCTTCATAAAAGTGGAGCAAATGTTTATCATATAATATAAGTTTGTTTATTCTTCTTTTACATCTTTCTCGTGCCTTGTGAATCTTTATAATTTTATTATTTTTAGTCAACCGCATTTCCAACAGATACACTAAATGATTTCCTATCGCGACTATTTTCTCTACAAGACCATTCCTTGAATTGCTAAATATCCTCATTAGTCGCTTGTCAATAATATATGTTTCTAATTGATTTTCAAATATATAAAAATCGGCTTGAAAGAAATCATCAAGATATAATTGAGCAAAATGAATTAATTTTTCCTTCTTAAAAGCAACAAAAGAATAATTTAAATTGAGTGATCTCATACAAAGAAGTAATTTAGCACTTGTTTCCAAAAAAAACAATCATTAAGCTTATTAAGTTGTGTATCTAGAACAATGTAGAACAACTCAACACGATAATGATGAAGTTTGTATTTTCTTTAATCTCTCATCTTCGATGTCTATGAATTTTGAAGGTATCATCCATCAAATATTTTTTGATATCAAAAAAATAATCTAAGAGGAGTTTATTTAAACACTTATAATGCACACAATGAAAGAGAATTAATTTATCGGATTTTTGCATTAGTCACGCTAACAATAAAATATAACAACTGCTGTTATTGTGATTTGTGTTTTTTCTTGCTTGAAATAAATTTAATTGTGAAAAGTGACTAAGAGAAGAAAAATGTTGAAAGAAAATAAGAAAACCTTGTTTCCTTCTTAAAAAAAAAAGCACCCAGAGGCCATGGCATACTAAGCAAAAAGAAGGAATAAAATTATATTTAAGTTGTATTATTTATCATTACTTTACATGATAAGATAATTAAATTATTATTTATCAATTCCTTAGATGATAAGATAATTCAATTAAATTCTCATTTACCTACCAATAATAATATTTAACAAAATCATCTAAATACTAGCTTATCCTGCGGAGTGGAGAGAAAGAAAAACCAAAGACAATAGCGATTCTTTGCAGTCTAGACTCTACTGATCTTGATCAGAGCAAAGATTGTAGAAGAGAGTAGAAAAAATGGACTCCGACGATGGCGACCAGCGGGCGGAGGAGATGGTTCCACTGAACCAGAGGCCGGACTGGTCGGACGTCATCCCCGTCCACCAAGACGACGGCCCCAATCCAGTTGTTCCCATCGCTTACAAGCCACTTTTCGAGGAAACTATGGACTACTTCCGCGCCATCTATCTCTCCGATGAGCGGTCTCCTCGTGCCCTCGAACTCACCCACCGAGTCATCCTACTCAATCCCGGCAATTACACGGTAACCCACTTTCCTTTTATTTTTCTTTTATACCTTTTTTTCTCTCTCTCGGCACTCAATTGAATTGATTCTTCTATCTCTTCTTTTTGGAAGGTTTGGCATTTCAGGCGTTTAGTACTCGAGGCTCTAAATGTAGACCTGCTTGAAGAGCTGGATTTCATTGAACGGATCGCAAAGAAAAACACCAAAAATTATCAGATATGGTGAGCAACTTATTGCTTTTACGATTTCTAGAATGATTATATTTATTAATGACTTCTGAAATTGCAGATCAGGAAAAGCTCCTAATTTTTGTGAGAAAGGCATTGAATTGATTCCCAGTTCTTCTTGTACAGTGTGATTCCCACCATGGGTGGGATAGCACATTAGGAAATTGAAATGTTCCTCTTCTGATACTTGGGTATGAAATTCACAAATGAAACACATAATCTGGTATATCATTTTAACAGGGTTACTGTTTGTTGTGTATGATCCAGAAACAAATAAAAAACATGTCTTATGTATCCTCATGCTGCTTTTTGCTAGAGATCAATTTGCAGTTGCCAACCAGGAAATGAATTTTAATTAGTTCCCAACGTATTTTTCTGCTTAGTTAGTTTTATATATTTCATTTACTCTGGTTCTTGAAACAATTGGTAATGTTAGTTTTGATTCCAACACGATGCCTGATTGGAAATGTATGAGCTTTTCGGTACATTAGAAGGCTGTTCCTAATTATCATCTGTTGTCTGTAGCTAGTGGCATTAGCATAAATTTTACTGTCATACTTATGTTGAAGTCCTGTTAGAATCCAAAATCTGCTCATTTGAAGGGTAGTTAATTGGAAGTTGGAACATAGACTGGCTAGTCATTTTTACTTCTGCATGTAAATTATCAATGGATCTCGTTCATTTCAGGTGGTTCCTTATAGATTTTTGTTCTATTATTTTTCAATTAGCTCATGCCGTGTGAAAGTCAGATGTTGATTTGGTTTTATTTGGCAGATTTGAAATCATATACAGATTTACATGTTCCAACTTTTATGACCAGCTTCCCACTTATCATGCTTTCCAGGCATCATAGGCGGTGGGTTGCTGAGAAATTAGGGACTGATGCTACGGCGAGGGAACTTCAATTTACTAGGAAGGTTCTTTCACTTGATGCTAAAAATTATCATGCCTGGTCCCACCGGCAGGTTGGTTCGCTTATTATCTCCTTCTGGTGATTGCATGTCACTGTTCTCTTCTATATGAAATGTCAAAAGTCCAATGTTTAGGTTTGTATGTTTGTTTTAGATTTATGACTTAAATTACTTCTTTGCTTTTCTCTCTATATGCAGTGGGTGTTGCAGGCTTTGGGAGGATGGGAAGATGAACTTGACTATTGTCAGCAGCTCCTTGAAGATGATGTTTTTAACAATTCTGCTTGGAATCAGGCAAGCAAAGAACACAGGCACATGCTATTTATGTATTTATTATCATATTATGGCAACAATACTGTGCTCTCTTTGCATCTTGATCATCTATCGCATGCATATGACTCATATCTTTTGCATACAACAGATGTGTGAGAATAACGCCCACTATCATTCACATTCCACATTTAATGCAATTCTATATTTCATCCTACATGAGTTTTCTTCTCATCTCATATTTGGCTGAGAGATTTACGTATATTTTTGTGTCCTGCAACAGAGATACTTTGTTATAACTAGATCTCCCTTCCTAGGAGGCCTACAAGTTGTGAGAGAGTCTGAAGTAAAATACACAATTGAGGCTATTTTAGCTAATCCTGAAAATGAGAGTCCATGGCGATATCTTCGAGGTCTCTACAAAGGTGACACCAAATCATGGATTAGTGATCCCCAAGTCTCTTCTGCATGTTTGAAGGTTTTAAGTGTAAAAACCAATCATATATTTGCTCTGAGTGCACTTTTGGATCTTCTATGCCATGGTTTTCAAGCGAACCAAGAGTTTAGAGATGCTGTTGATGCTCTGAGGACATCAAACTCCGATCCACTAGAACCTAACTTGGCAAAAACAGTCTGTTTTATCCTGGAGCATGTGGATCCAATGAGAGTTAACTATTGGAACTGGCGCAAGAGCAAGCTTCCCATGTCAGTGTAATTGTTAGAGGTTTAAGCACTATCTGTGGCTTCTTGCATTGATTGGTTAGTTTATATTGAAAAGATATGCAGATCATCAAGGTAACATATGAAACTGAGTAAACTTTGAAGTTTAAACGATATTGATTTCGAAAAAAAAAAAATAGAAAACGTTGCACTAACATTTTTTCCTTTTTGTTGTTATTCTGATAGTTAGAAGTGCAGTATGCATTACTAGTTAAAAAAGCATTGAAAAGAAAGTATATACCATTTGTGATATCATCCAAACCTAAGTTACTTGGACATTTTTATTAAAAATGAAAGAAGTATCCTTGTCCGATTATCTCTTGATAGGACACAAGTATTTCTTCATATTTGAAATGTCTGAGTAACATAAATTAGGACTACTATCAAACTTCTTATTTTTATCATCTCATATTTTAATAAGATGACATGTAATCGTTACATGTAATCAAAGCAGACTGAAGAGTGAAAATAAGAGAGATGAGGTGGGTAGCACTTTAGTGAAATCTTGATCTAACACTGCTAATTTTGCGGAGTATATATTAGAAACAATTTGTGCACATGATCTCAGGGTAGGCAGAAATAAGTTCCCAATGAATAATTGGATAATCAGGGGGCTATAGAGAGTTCAAGCCTCAATATGTTAATTTCTGAGCTAAGCAATTATATTTCATGCATTGCTGTGCAAGTGAGATACATTGACTGGGCTGTGCATGAATCATAAATCTTTTTTGAACTGTACCGTTAGACTTTAATATATATTTGAATATCCATTTAAATACGGTATTGAATTGTATAAAAAAAACTATTTAAAAACTTATTAATTTTACTATGTATAATAGGAATAAAATAATTTATTTGTAACGTTATTCATAACTTTTATTATACACCCATAATACAACTTAAGATTGCAATTATATACATTTTAATTCATAAAAGTAATTAAAATGGAGTTTAATTGATTAATTGAATTTTAATTGATTAAATTAAATCCAACTATTTATTTGAAATCGATTAATTTAGGGTTCAATTTATTAATTAAATTTAAATTGAATATTGCTTAATTAATTGCTTTTAAATTTATTAAATTGAATTTCAGTTTACTAATTGGACCTGAATTGATGAAGTTAATTAAATTAAATTTAAGATGATTCGATGCACTTAAATTTCACAAATGGAAGTTCAATTTAACCGATTGAATCCTAATTTAATCAGTTTAACTTTAATTAATCAATCTCATTTTAATCAATTTGATCAATTGAACCTCAATTTAATTAATTTAAGTTCAATTAGTTAATTTTGGAATCTAGAAATTTTGTGTAGTAGAGTCCATATACATAGTATTAGTTTTATCCCACTTATTAAGAATAATGAAATCTACTTGTATAATAGCTTTGGTAATTATTTCCATTCTATTATAATTAATAAAATATAGTAAAATATATAAATTAATTAATTTATGAAGCTAATTAAACCGAATTGAACTAAACAGATATAGATATTAATTAATTTATAAAGTTATATATCATAATTAGTCGAATATTTAAGATAATTTAAATAATAAAAAAATAATATTGAAAAATATTAAAATTAGATTAATATTACAATAGGCAATATAATATTAAACAATATAAAAAATATATAAATTAATTTATTTGGATATTTGTAGCGTATATTTTATTATTGTGATTTATCTTTTTATATTTTTAAAATTTAATTTGATTTACTTATTATTATACTATGTTGAGCAAGCAAATATTATTAAAGCATAATTTGAAATAAATGTTTCCAGATTGACATTTACCATATTCTCCAACTTCTTATAAATAATTATTTTAAATAAAAAAGTAAAAAAAAACCCGATTGAGTTGTGTTTGGAAACCGTGGATTTGGATAAGGGGGAATGCTACCAACGATTATTCATGCATTTTTCACTATATATGTGCAAATAATAATATTTTATAAGTGAAGAGAAATATGTCATTTTTACATTATAAGTGTATTGAAAAATATATGAAGAAGTGTCTCTTTCTACTATATACTTCCAATGCAAAAAATATTTCTTTTTTTTTTTTATAAAACACTAGGTTTTTTTATAAAAATAATAATATTTTATAAGAGAAGAAAAATATGATGAATAAATTTTATCAACGGTACCTTAACTATATAAATTGTAACAATTTAATATTTCAAAAATTATTTATAACATAAAATTACCTTAACTTTTAATTTATAACTAAAATAATTTTTAAAAAACTAAATTATTACAATTTGCATAGTTAGAGTACCGTTAGTAAAATTCACCTGAAATATGAGTGTATAGTGAGATGTATGAAAAAGTATTGGTAACACTTTTCTAAGGCTCGTTTGGATTTAGTGATTTTAAAATCTATAAAATTTATAAAATTTATAAATTTTAAATTCATATATTGAAAGAATTATATCGTTTGATTTAAATATAAAATAAATTAGTGATGTAATTTCTTTGGTATACATATTTAGTTCAATAACCATAATCTATAGATTTAACAATTAATTTACAATTTTACCTTTATTATATATTGATAATTTATCATTAACTAAATATTTTCTAAAATTTTTGTATCATATTTTATATTAAATTGTGAATAATATAAATTAGAATAAATTTTCTAAAAAAATGTGCAATTGAAGAAATCATCATTATTATCAAATTTAAAATATGTTACAAATTTTTTGTTCAAAATTCTATATAAACCTATTATTTGTATTATATTTATGAATAAATTAATCTATTAATATTTTCTTTCAAAAGAACTCATTAATATTTTTTTAATTCACATTTAAACCAATACATATAAACTAAGTAAAATTGAAAAAATAAATTGGCAAAATTGTTTTTGTTGTGTTTTTAGACTTGAGGGAAGTTTTGGAATACTATAAGATACAATTTTGGAATAAAAATATATGATAATAATCCCTTGTAAATGAAAAATAATGAATTTTTGGCTTTTCCACTTAAAAAAATAAAAAATCAAATCCTTCAAAAATAAAAAAATAAAAAATTTAAGTGGATAAAGGATATATTTATAAAAATTTTAAATTATCAAACAGTAGATTTGTTATAAAACCATAGATTATTCTAATTCCTCTCGTCCAAATTTTCTCAATCCAAATATAGCCTAAGAAAAATACAAACCTGTTTATAATATTGTTAACAGGATTATATCACTTTTTGCCAACAAAAGCAGCAGGAATGAGGCTGCTGTTGACCCACTTCAATTTGAACAAAAATACCATCTTCCTTATCACAAGGTTTTCTGTTGATTTACACTTGGGTATTCTGAAAATAAATAAATTTATCCCAATCTGACATTTACAGGGTTGCCTTTACGATATTTACCAAATTGAACATATTCCCCTTCCAGAATCAAATTTGCCCCCAAGTCCTACCAAGGAAACTATCATTGCTAGAATGCTTCTGCGCAAAATATTTATAACAGATGGGGTAATATCGGAAAATGAACCTATGAGGGGAATGCACAAGACAAAAAATTGGAGGGGTGTGAATTTGAAACCCAGTAATGCTACATAGCCCAATATATTTTGTACCACCTTGTTCCACCAGCATAAAAATACCAGTACTTTAATGCAGGTTGAACAACATAAGTGGGCTGGTAAAGTACAAGTACTTCAATGTTGGTTGGCAGAAGGTGGGACAAGTAGCATTTTTATTAGAAAAAATGTCCCAATCCAGGAACTAGTTTTGAACTACAGCCGTCTAGTTCATACTCGATTTTTTCACCTTGGATTTGGGACTTGGGGTCTCCTTAAACGCAGATGGGCAGAACTCACTAATGCTGCACATTCCACACCGCGGTCTTAAAGGAGTGCAAATTGTCTGCCCAAATCCTACCTGTTCATATTTAAGCAACAAAAGGAGTCTTTGTTAACATAAATCTTCTTACCAATTCTGCAACAAAGACTAATAAAACACAAGCCAGGAAGTTTCCAAGAAAAAATAAGCTGTCATTGGGCAGCATTTGTTGCATACTTCAAGATAGAAAATGCCTAAGGGAACTTCAGATTATTCAAAGCCATTACTAACGGATTCTGGAATATATCACAATAACTAAATCAAACAAACAAAATAGTGACAGATTTCCAGTACTTACCATTGCTAACTTACAACTATTTTGGTATTTTGATAAATTCCTACAGTGAAATACATATTCTTTCATTTCCACCATGAATGAGGTAACAAAAATCCAAAGGTAAATACCATGAATAATTGGGAGTATCTGTAACCTGAATATTTGCAAAAGCATAATCCCAGGTTGCAGGCCTTCTAAAAATAAAAAAGTATCAACCTGTTGCTAGTTACTGCTGGTGATTATATAAGTCATAATTCAAATACATTTTTTTTTTGACTTTTAGTATTAGACTAAGTAAAATAAGAATTTTATATGGATTATTGGTTGACAAAAAATATTATTATTATTTAAAAAATAAATAAAATATCTACATAAATGATAGATTTCTATTTTTTATTAATTTTTTTGAAAAACAATGAGTGTACAGGGGCATCAACTTGTGACAGGTATAGATAATAAAGTAGTCGTAATAATCGGATCAGAAACAAGTTTGGTATTGTTATGTTAAACCTACTTGGGGAACAGGTAAGACAATTTTCATCTGTTTCCCATCTGTTGCCATTCATAATATCATTCTAACATATCTAATTGTATGATAAGATAACACATACCAAGAGAGGATTTATTGGAACCCATTCTTCCTTAGGAAGCCATAGTTGTAGTGCCACTCTGGTTTGCTCGGGAGTTGAAGTTTTCTGAATATAGAAGCAAGCAAATTGAGCAACTGGAGTTTAGGAAACTCATCATAAACAAATGATGAGATGAAGACCTAAAAAAAAAAAGAGACAGCAAGATTCATCTCAAAATTGTCTTAACCACTGATTTTGAAGAACTCAAGGCTTACAGGCAAGTTATAAGCTCACTCAACATAGTCAGCATTCAATTTACACAATGTGGCATTTGGATAGGATAATCCAAATGGGAACTTGACTTGACAAACTTCAGTTCAAATTGTATAATTTACTATCCTAACCAGTTTGCAAGCAAGCAATTTGCGCAAAAATTTAATGTATTTATTTTATCAATGTTATTATTTAAGCCTTAAAATTTATATTTGAAAGCATTCTATACTATCATAAATATCAAGTGAAAAAGAAAATAAAACCAAATACAATTGATACTAGCCAATCAGGCAAATAATTACTAACATATAAATTAAAATACAAAAGAAAGACATCATCATACTGTGAAGAGAGCAAGAATCAATATAAACTCCATTTTTTGACTTTTATCATCAATGACCAAAAGACCAGAAGTCAAAAGTTACAAAAACTCAAGTTTTCTTCAATCCTATACTTTTGTATAATTGAGATAAGAAGCTTAAGAGGTGGAATATAAAAATAGAAACAAAAGTATTTATCAACAATCAATTTCATTAAAATTATTATACAACTGAAATTGCAAGTTCAAGAATCAAGAGGTAAGACATTCTAGAGTTATTTTCAAATTACTATTTCATTAAAAATTCAGAAAGTCAGGACGGCCAAATACACAATTTAAGAATAGATCCTACATTCTCTTAACTTGTATTTTAAATTTAATATATAATATATTAATTTGCGCAGGCAAAAAGTTTGTCTCAGAAAATGGCCTAGACCTTTTCAGTAGGATGTTTCATAAATGAATTCAAACAATTTTTCATGTGATTTCGTTCAACAATTTTAACCTACCAAAACATATATATTTTATGTAACAAATTCAGTTCTCCTTCATCTCAATTCCCAAGCTATTTAAATGCTTTGATTACAAAACTAGAAAAAAAATAAATAAAACCTATTGAATTCACTTTATGTCAAAAAGTGATGATCTGACCTCCTAGGCTCCTAAAGTTCTATCATCCATTTGATTGCGACATTAGTCCATCTTTCATTAAGATTATTATAGGAGAATACTTTGTAATTAATCAAATATTGCAGCTTAGCAAAAACATGTGTTGACAGATCTAGGAGAATACTTTATAATGCAAGTTACCTTCATAGGATTTATATAAATCAAAAGAAGGGTGATAAGATATGCAGCACATTTAAGAAAACATGTTTATATGAAATATACGGTCAGAAGTACATTTTCATGCCTTAATTGGGTACTGTTCAAAAATATGAAAAATATAAGCCGTCATTTGGAACTTCCATGATTATTGTTTCAGTTCTGGATGTCTCATGGCACCAAAGGCGAACCTTGTAGTAAGGGGTCAAATATTTCTAGAATTATCAGTGTGAAAGAAGTAAGAAAAAACTACAGGAATTTCAAAGGAATGTCATCATCAGACAATGCAAGGAAGGTACCTGCTGTGTGCCTGGCTGAGACACCCATCCAAGTCGATTACAAATGCGGTGTACGTGAGTATCTACACATATACCTTGAACATCTTCCCATGCTATATTCATAACCTAAAGCAGCATAAATTCCTTGAGAAACAAACCCAACAAGCAGATTGTACTGAATAGTGCAATCAAGCCTACCAAATGAGCCATCTTAGGACCTATCCCAGGAAGTGATAGCAAGTCCTCCAAAGACCTAGGTATGTCTCCATCATACTTCACGAGGCAAAGTTTTGCAATTTTCTTCATATTAATGGCTTTTCTTGTATAGAAGCCAACCTAAAAATTGAATTACAGTACAGGTTTAAGTTACCATCAAAATAAAATTATATAACTAGCAAAGTCCTGAAGTGCTGATCTCAAAGTCAACCATTTGGAAATTAAATATCTCAGGAAAAACAAGATAGCTTTCAACATTTGAAGTGATTTCTAAGAAAACGTACAGGGTATATCAAGTCTTTAATTGTTGTTTCATTGGCTTTGTCAATGGACTCAGCAGTAAGCAGACCATTTTGATGAAGACGCTGAATTGCTCCTGCTCATTGAAAGGAAATTTCTTAGTGAATGAGGCAGAAAACACCTAAAGAAAGGACCAGAACCAATACCACAAGAGGAATGAAGAGAATAATCACTTATCAAACCCTAAAGAATAAATAGATTAGAATAGGCTTCTCCCTTTGTTCACCTCCCTTCCCCTATATTGAACCCCTAACCATAGTTTTACCTACATTTTTTCTTTTTATAATTCCAACATATATGTTAATCCATCATATTCAAGCATAATAAGAGCAAAAGTTCATTTATGAAACTCAAGAGAGTCTCCTTAAATTCCTTAACAAAAGCTCATGAGAAATTCAACTGCTTGTTGGCAAGCTAAATCATGTATCTTCACAGTTAGTTGTCCTAGCTTTTTCATCCACAGAACAGCTTGTTTAATAATCTGCGATTTGTAACTTTAATTTATAATTTATATACTTGATATATATCTAACTTGATGACATAAACAGATCATAATTGTAACCAAAAAAAATTCTAATATCATGCAAATCCCAGATATATTAAAGATTTTCTGTTACAGGTGAGACAATATTATATGGAAAAACTTGCCATGTGTTACATGATCCTTGGTTTGGCTCGACAGAAGTGAAGAGACCAAGACAGCAAACCTTCTTTCCTATACAGAATAAGGTAAAAAATGAAAGGAATTAGTAAATGATAAATATTGCTAAGATTAATTAAATAGAAACTTTACAGCTGAGTATACATCAACATACAATTATAAAAGAAACAGATATATATACAATTGAAAGACGGCACAAATGAAATTTACTTAATACAGACCCTTCAATCAGACAGGGTTACATTTGATTTCCTTGTACAATCATTAATTCATTACCAAAATGTTTTTCTATATGACCTTTCAAATTACCATAGAAAAAATAATTACAAACTACAAACTAAAATGGAGCCCTAAAGATCAAAAAAGGATGAAATTTTTTGAAAGAAGGAAAATCACCAGCAAGTAATAAATACTCTAGAATGCTGTAACAAGAAAGCTCTGCCAAAGACAGGGATAAACCAAGGCCATGGGTACCTCCTTCAGCAAAATAGGGCACCCATCAAGAAAGTTCACACATGTAGATATGCACATTTGCCATAATAATAATTTGGAGGGCTTCTAAGCTAGGTAACATCCGATCTATTAAGACCATATTGTGCAAATATCAAGACTGCTCACAATGAACCACAAAATGGGACTTCTGTCCTTGAAAAGTTTATGCAATAACCACATAAACATAGAATAATCTTAAGCTAAAAAATGTAAAAAGGTAAGAGGCATTAAATTGCATATCAAAGAGATGGAAGAAAAAGGCAAAATTCACTCTTGCCAAAGAACACATTGACATTTGACAAGGAGATACAAATAACAGCCTTTTGTCTCTAATTTCTCTCCATTCTACTCATTAAGGGATTACCAATTTGTTAAGGACAATACCTTAGAAGGAAGAAAACTTCCAGCTTTCTCGCATCCCATTGTGTCCACTGGTGCATTTTCTGAGGACCTCATTTTGCGAATTCCTTCGAGGACTATTTCCCAGTTGGCAGGGGGTTCACCTGCATGAGATAAAATACATTTTTGTGCAAAAAGAAAAATGCATCGTGAAAAAGCAGAAATACTATTTTTAATTATATATGATGTAGAATTTTTGCAAGAACATGTAGAAAAACTTCACTTGTCAACTGAAAATGTCAACTAAGACGACTTGAATATTAATCTAACATCAATTATAAAGGCAGCAGTAACAAATATGTAATTCGCCACAGAGTGCCTCATTCAATTGACTGCATGCTGATTAGCCAAAGTTAATTTGATAAACAACAAATTGTGCACATACACAAAAGTAGATGTATTCAAACATAGAAATGTTGATATAGAGCTTAGCAAAAGCACTTCCTCCAGGACTAGAGATAGAAATAAAAATGGGTATGTCATGGAACAAAAATAGTAATCTTAAAAAAATAACTCACAGAACACAACTGAAATCTTATATATTGCCCCATCATTAGTCAAGGTATAAGATTTGGCTGCTAATTGTCATGAGCTCAAGTTACAAGGGATTTATTTGACCATTAGTTTCATGATAGTCAACCGACTATTAATTTCATGTTAAGTACAAAAAAAATTTGAGTCCATAGCCTTCTGTATACCTGCTGGTCTAATAGTAGAAGCGAATTCAATTTTCACAGGAAGCACAGCAGTGTTAGGTTTTGTCTTTCCTGCAGAAGCATTCACATGAAAAAATCACTGGCCTACTTTATGTTAATACAGCTTCAATGAGAAGTAAGAAGATGGAAGTTACTCTTTATTATATCCTCAAAATAGGTCCAATTTTGAACAAGTACATTATATAATGAGTACATGCATTATATGAAATCATATATCATACCATACATTTAACAATCCAGTTTTCAACTTAGAAATTGAAACAGCAAATCTGCAAACTAATATCTCCATGACATTGATGATGCAATTAATAAATAACACACTAACATCACAATTTTGAGTCATTAATTTACTGTTTTCTTTTGCATATGTGGATGCTAAATATGCCAAACTGTTTTCCATCGTATCACAAAAGTACATTTAGACACTTATTGAGACTTCAGCTTGAATGAGAAGGCACCCATGCCAGCCCAAGTAGTATAACAGACTTAATTTTTCTTGAAGACTCATCTTGCCTAATACAGCATTGCAACTTACTCAACAGAGCAGATCCAATGGGCTTTTTATAAGCAAAATCTTCTATATCAGGTGTGGCGGACAGCTGCACAAGGAAAAGGGAAGATTTTAGTTCTTTTCAACCAATACTGAAAACTACACTACTAAGCTTCGCATCATACATTTATCGTCTTATATAGAGAATCCACAATGTGCAGTCATTTACCCATCACAGGTCTAGCTAGAAACAGATAGGTGTTAGAAATCCAAAAACTATCACTAACACGAGGAACTGAAATGATATTCTACACAAATTCCTGTATTGGCCAACAAAAAACATCTAACATGGTTAAGGTAAAAAGACTTCTGCCCTGTATAGAGTAATCCACTGCAATCATGGTTCATCATGATTTCTTGACAATGGTTAGTTGCAGTACTTTTCTTAAGGCCTTTCTCATTGCATTTGTATTGCCTTAATTTATTTGGCTCTAGCTGCTGCAATTGATTAGAGTTTAACACTTAAATGCTCAAACATGCATCTATTTAACTAATGCAGAAACAAGTTGAAAAATGCCAGCTTCCTATCAGTAGAGTACACCAAGAAAACTATAGTATTATTATTGTATGAAAGACTCACTTTCCATATTATTCGACGAAATCAGTTAAACTATAAAAGCTCAACATTTGATTCAATGGTGCCGCATAGTCAAAATTTGGACAAGTTTAAGAAGTAAACAAGTATGCAAATAATTGAAAAAAACCAAATAAAAGACGTATGGATATGAACTAACATTGAAAGTATCATGAACAAAGAAGTAAACTCATTATAATTGGTAAACTTGAAAAGTTAAAAGATCTGGGACTGCAATTAAACTGGTTTCAGATATTAGATAGACTCTCATATACAAAACAAGTAAGGAAAAAGACATTAAAAGAAAGACACTTACTTTCTCGTTCTTAGATTCTAGTTTAAGCTCCTTTTTTGCAACTCCCAAAGTACTTTTGGTTCTCCTTCTCCTTACAAACACACGAGTTTCTTTCTCAGATACTTCACCAGGACCTAAATTTGCACAAGTAAAAAAGTTGAAATTGTTGGAATCGACCGCAAAATGTTAAAAGATTTTTACCAAAAACAACAAACTGGAAATTTTCTTGGAAGGAAGAAAAAAAAAAATTGGGGGAGAATAAGGTGTTGATTCTTCTCTAACCTGAAATTGGGTCTGAACCGAGAATCTCTGTTTTGGATTGGACGGCTTTGGAAGAGAATCTGGTATTGAGCATTTTGTTGCATATGAATTGCCCGAAGAATTTTGGAACTAAATGAGTTGTGAACAAGGAGAGAGCCATCTGGGTTTTGGAGGGGACAGCTTAACATTGTAAATTAATAATTAAAAATAAATAAATAAAATTATATCTAACACGATAAATTCTATGCTTGTCAAAAAAAAAAAAAATGCTACGCTAATTAATTACGATCTGACCAGTAAGTTTTTTTCTTTTCTAATATGTTTCATATATTTTTTGAAATTTTTAAATGGCATAATTTTTTATTATAAATATTATTTTACTTTATTAGAAATCATAACTATTTTTTTTATTTCACATACAACTACTACTAGAGTAGCAATTCGTCGTGTCTTGATATATTCATAGTAATAAAATCATAAAATCAATATGAATACGATAAATTAATTTTATCTAAAGATTAAATAAGAGTATGATCCACTTAATAAACGAATTAACAGAGCACAACATTTTTAATATTATGGATCTATAAAATTAGTATAATATAATTTAGTTAATGTATATATGGATTATAACGAGTCAACTTAAATGTATTAATCCAATATGATATGACATGTTTAATACGATTAATATATAAATTGAATTAAATTAGTATAACACGATCTAAATTATATATATATATATGTATATATATATATATAAGTTGTAATGTACTAGATTAAACGTGTTAATTTATCATGACACGATACGATATAAATTATTAGCAGATAAAATGTATTTTTTTCGTGTTGGTAAGTCAACTCGCAATATGATACAATAATTTTTTTATCTTTATCGAGTTGACATGGTTGTAATATGAACATTATAAACTTCAACCATAATCCGCAAATTCGTGTCGTGTTCATTATTGTCATCCCTAATTACTACCGCCTACTATTAGAAGTAATAGAAAGTCTCAAACCCGAGACACTCCATCAAGAACAAAGCCTCATATACCATTGGGATAGAAATCTGAGCATTAAAAATCATAACTATTATAACTGTTATGGTTGATAATTTTATATTAACCTACAAGCTCAAATTATAGGGCTTTCGACCTAAATATGTTAAAAATAAAAAATTACGAAGATATCCTGAACACGAACATATTTCCCTATATGTGCATTTTTTGCCAAGTGGACGAGGAGAGAAGTCAAAGTGATAAAAAAAAAAATGCTACTCAAACCGGTAATCTACTCATCATAGTATAATTACCACTGAAACTAGAGATCATACATAAGAATAATACGGTCTCATTATGGTCTAGAAAAGTTGGGTAGGAGCAGGCATGAATAACACTAGTCTGACTAGATATCTATGCATGTGTCTATTTCTGATCTCTTTTCAGGCTAGTGTTCAAGTGGCAGGCTAGGTGTAAGGGGGGCATCTTGTAATGGGAGGAAAAATCTTGTAATAAAAGGACGAAATAGTCTTTTAAAAAATAATTATATTTTTGTAATTTTAAAGAAGTGATGACTGGAACATATCATGTTTCCTCCTGTCAGGTCTCAATATGCCCTTAAGCTCTTTAGGGGGGAGTGACCAGTCACCTATTGGACTAATTGCTCGGATCAGATAGTTGACGGGCCCGTTCACCTTGTGGATTGCCCTTATGCCCACACGAACGTTATATAATAGTTTGGCCATATTTGTAATGCTCAATTGAATATTAATGAAATAATGGTCCGAATTCTACTCATTTTTGTGTCTTTCTTTATGTGGTTGTGTCTCTCTGATGTGATGTATATTTATATGATCGCTTATCATATTTATGTGTTATCTTGATTAAACTATCATACCGTGCTTGCAAATGTTATCGGTTATTCGATCGTTGGCCTGAATCTAACCCATGTCCCATCTTATATGCAGAATTAGCAGAATAACCCTTGGTTGGCTTGCTTACTTGAATGCGACCCAAGTGAGTGTCACACGGTCCAAGTGTGTTGGCCCGTGACGTTTAGTATCAGAGCGGAAGTAATCCGGCTTTGACAACAAAAAAAAAGGAATATGGAAAAAACTTCCATGAGTTGAATTGAGGCTCTCAAGGAAAGGATACAATTCCTTAATAGGGACAGGGCTAGTGAGGCCCTAATGGGCGATCAAGCAGTAGATCTTGAGCCCATTTTTCAATGAATTGAAGCCCTTAAAAAAGAAAATAAGGCTTTAAAAGCGGCAATGGCCGATATAAACTCGACTGTGGCTTCGGTAGCTCAATCTGAAGCTTGGAAAGTCGTGATGGCTAACCAACAATTCTTTTTAGTGGTGGTGGCCAATTCAAACTTGTTTGAGACCTTGATGGCCAAGTCAGATGTAATCCATGAGCTAGTTCATAAAAATTCCACCAAAGGTATGGATTTTGTTAATGTCGTGATGTAGGGATAGACGATGATAGATCGGGGAACCTAGAAAAGGCGGTGAAGTAACCTGATAGTTCCCACAAAATTCTTGAAGATGAAGTTGAGTCCCTATTTGGTGCTCACAAGACTCTTGAAGATGGAGTCGAATCCCTATCCAACGAAGCCCAAGAAGCATTCACCTCAATTCGTGATGAATTGGAGGAGACAAAGACTAAGGTGAGCATATTGATGAAGGCAATCGAGAATGTTGGCACTAATCCACCTGAATTTGGGAAGATAAACATCCCTGAACCTAAGACTTACTACGGCATCAGGGATTCGAGGGAAGTGGAGAATTGTCTATTTGATCTTGATTCTTATTTTGAAGCTACCAAGATAAGCACGAATGAAAACAAGTTAAGTGTGGCTCCGATATATCTAGCTAGAGATGTCAAACTCTGGTGGCGATTCACATATTCATTCCTTCAAAGCTTCCATCACATTTAATATGCTTTTGTTAGCATTTATGGTTTAAGCACAAGGCTCATTAAATATAATTTCATATGCCAATCACACATGTGAGTCATAAACATGCCATAATTGCAAAAGGGTATTATTGTATACAAACATCAAATCTCTACCAATACTCTACCTAAATCAAGCTCCTTTACCTCCTTGGTGGTTGCCTCAAGGGTCTTGACGAGCTCCTAACACAAACATTTACTCATCAATAACTTTGCTTGCATCTTAGATTCCTTAGTTCTCACCTAAGATGTGTTTTCAAACTAGGTCAAAGATTCATTATTACTCCTTAAACATGGATTAACTTTTTAAATCACAAGATCTTGCTATACTCTTCCCTATTTCAGTTATAAACCCCCAATCATAGGTAGATTTTCGAGTTTCTTTTTGAAAGGAGGAGAAATAAAAAAAAATCCAAGATCAAATAAGGTAAAGTAATGTACAACTTACCAAAATCCCTTTAGATATCTCTCCAAGGTTAGATTTGGTGTTGGGTTCCCTTATCCTTCTTCCTCCTTTACACATTCTCTTTCCTTCTCTTCTTAAATCACACTTACAAGTGAAGATATTTATGTTTAATGATATTTTTCTCAAGTATTTGGATGTTCTTTGAGTTGGATTCAAGTTTAGGAAGGAGAAGAAAGTGATTCTAGAGTTTTCTCTCAAGTAAGAATAGGTGGAAATGAATTTATGACCGAATGAGAGAGAACTCGGGTATATGTATACCTGATAGCCTGCACGGGTTGTGCAGCTTACATGAGTCATGCTCAATGCCCTAAAAACATCATCCCGACATGGCATGGGTCATGCACAGTGTCTTTAGCAATATATCTTACACGGGTCGTACATAACACTTACCCAGTTAATCTTGCACAAGTTGTGCACAGCACTGACTTCAACTTTCTCTTATTTTTCATGCCGCCATCCTTTTTAATACTTTAAAAAGTTCATGATAACTTTTAAACCCATTTTATGGGCATGATAGATGGACTAACCCAACAATATTAATATATGATAGATAATGCAGTCGGAGGAACGATGGGTGAAAGAACAACTGAGGATCTATATAACATCTATGAGATATTGGGCGCGAATTCATAACAAAAACGTGTAGGGGGGAAGGGGAAGATGAGCATCAGTTAATGAAAATTTTGGTGATATCGAGCTGACTTCTCAGATAACAGAGCTAACTAAGCAAGTTAGGATGCTTATCAATAACAGAAACTCACCGACTATTGAGGTTTGTGGTATCTGTAGTATTTATGGGCATGGGCCTAATATTTGTCATTCTCTTAATGTTTATACATGTAATGATATGGAGTAGGCTAATGTTACAAATTCCTTTAGCCTAGGCAGCTAAACAATCCGTACTCTAATACGTAAAACTCAGACCCAACTTGTCATGGAAAAACAATGACCAAAAGCCACTTTAAATTTATAGAAATCCAAACCCCCCTAATACCAGCAGCCTCCTTATCCTTATCCCACTCATGGCTAAGCAGGACCTTCAAATACACCAAGGAAGTCTTCTTTAGTAATGACACTATAAAGCTTTATAGCTGCTGCTTATGATAAAATAGAAAGAATGAATAAGAGAGTGGATTCTATCGAAGCTTCACTTAAAAGGTTAGAGATTCAAGTTTGGCATATTGCAGAGGAAATACAAGAAAACAGAAAAGGGACACTACCTAGTCAATTAGAGCAAGCCAAATCGGTCATTATGCTTCAAAGCAAAAAGATTTATGATATTGTGCCCATTGTGTATGATATGGTAGTTGAAAACCTTAAATGGTGAGTAGTTAATGAGTGAATGATTGGCTTCAAGCTAAGGCAACATGGTTGTTGAATGTTGTAGACGAGTTTGGTGCTTGACCAAACAATAGGAAGATACTTGTGCACTTTGTGTTAAAATATGTGTATTTTGATGAACACAAAAACTAGATATGGATTGTTTGACATGCCTCATAAGGTTGAACGGCACTGCAACTCCCTAAATTCCTTAAGCTTGAATACTCTGAGGTGGAATATAGGGTGGAATGCTTAAAGCATAACCAGATAAATGTTATCATGATGTGATTGTTTGGAACTTGTAATATGAATGGAAATATGAATTTGGATATTTATCATATTTCACATGTTTGATATACATTGTTAATTATTCTATTATTATATACCACTAAGCAATTGGTTAGGGTGAGAGTGCTTATTGTCTCTCACGTAGGTGGAGAGTTTTAGCCTGAAGAGCTGCAGAAGACAAAGAGCCTAAAGACCAGAGTCTCACTGTGCTATATAGTACAAGTCACATAGTGAATTTTTGTAAAGTCTTCTTATGTTTTGTATATGTCAAATTATATTTGAATATTGAGCTTTTGTATTTTATGGCTCTTTTAAAGGCTAAGCACTCATGTAACCTCATTTTGTAAACTTTCATATTTTGAATGTGTACATATTTTTTATGAAATCTTGTACAGGCTTAATGTTTTGTTTTAAGTCAAACATCATGGCCATAATGCGCATATTGATTTTTGAAAAGTTTTTAAATATATGCATTTCATATAGACGTCCAGTAACATATCTTCATATGAGTTGGGAATAAATCCCAATTATATGTAAGGGTGTTACATCATCATATAATGCCTAAGTTACTATTGGAAATGGAAATCCATGGTGAGGACATTACACTAGTAACATCTTGAATCTAGCCCAAGCCTTGTGAAATGTCTCAGAATCTTTCTAGTAGAAATTCTAGATACCCGCCCTTAACTTTGTTGTCTTCTCATGTGAGTAGAACTTGTTCATGAACTTGTGGTACACCTCGTCCTAGTATAGAATAAAATTTGGCAGTAGAGTAATCAGCCATGCTTTGGCTCTGTCTTTCAATGCATAAGGGAAGCATCTCACTCTCAGCTAATCCTCCTTAAAAGCATTCAAAGAGAATGTGTTTACAGTAGCATAGAATTCATTTATGAATGTTAAAGGGTCTTCATTAGGCAACCCATAAAAAGACGACATCATTTTCAAATATATTCTCTTCAAGTCATAGTTCCTTGCTGCCTCCCTTAGGACTATGCATGAGGTAGTGTTGCCAATGGTGGGTCTAGCATTATCCTTCATTGCAAGCTGCCGTTGTGCAGCAGCTACTCTTGGTGCGGCTTCCTTTAGTGGATCTACCATCACTTCTGGTATTTGGTCAACCTCTTCTTTAAACTCCAATTCAAGTTGTATTGGTAGTTCTTCTTTCCCCTCAAAAGATTGATCTTCAAACCTCTAAGTTCTTGATCCCAAACCATACTATCTTTTTGTAGATGATTCGCTTAACTTCGACCATTTATTATAGTGCTTGGCATAAAACCGAAGTCAACAAGCTAGAAGGAAACCAAAAATGCAAAAACTATAATAAATTACTAAAATATAATGCATAAAATAATCTATTCTAGATGTAAATCACGTTGACATCTAAAATAATTAAAACTTTAATTAACTATTCTTGCGCTACGGTGCCAAAAACTTGATTTTCCAAATTAAAATTCGCAAGTGCATGAGCCAATCATAGAATGGCAAGTCACCCCGAAATCGATCTCTCAAGGAATCGGTAGCTTAATCTCCTAATTACTATTAATTGCCAACAAACACAAATAGATGATCCTAAACATTCTACTCCCGATTTTTGCAATTTCAAAGTTTAACTAAGTGAATGAATAAAAGAAACTAAGATTGAAGGAATAACTAATGAGACTTAATTAGTTATTTAGCGAGCATATTTAGTTTGTAATCCCTTTTCCAACTCCATTAAGCACGATGAAATCAAATTTCAATAGTTCTCAAGCTAACAGCGCAATTAACATCCAATCCAATTTTTAGGCTGAGTTAAAGACCATCATCTAATAATAAAACCTTAGGATATTCCCTCCTAATTAAATGAATGGTGATCAATCATACATTCAACTCAAGAATTAAAGAAGCACAATTGATATTAGAAGAAATCAAATTTCATTAACTAATAGGAAAGTTCATACACCCTAAATAGCAACTAAATACCTAATAAAAAGCTTAGCTAAGCATGGCCATAACTAGAATCAAATTAATGCGAAACCTAAGGTAAACATATTTTCAGTAGAAGAATAAAAATGAAAGAAAGATAAAACACCATGGAAGTGATAGGCTTGAATCCTCTTGAATAGATGGTCTTCACTCTTCAAGGCCCCAACCCTTGCAATCTTCAATGGTGAAAAAGTTTCCATAAGTAAGCAAAATCTACCGAAAACGAGAAAGGAAATGGTTTCCAAGCTCTCTTCAGCCACCAATGTCTCAAAAGCTTCCAGCAATGAATGTATGAAGAAGAAGAAGAAGAAGATGACGACGACGACTTCAAGTTCAAAGAGAACATTTTATACTACTAAAGAATCCTAATTGAATAATAACTCTTCAATCTAATTTTTTTTTCCTCTTTAAAATCCCCTAAAAATGTCCCTTAACCAATCAGAAAACATCTCTCAAGATTCGGGCCCCACTTAGTTAAAACAATCTTAAACAGGATATAGGATTCTATAGAATCAGACTTTACCGTGTATGCGACTGACTGGCAAGATGCAAACAGCTTCGTCTTCGTCACTCAAGCAGTAATATTGTCGCTCAAGCACTGCTAGAACTTCATCACTGCATGCAAATGCTACCTGAAACATCCATTCATATAGCTAGGATTTCTTCCCAACTCCTATGATGAATGTTACTAGACATCTAAATGAAAATGCGAAAAATTTGAAACATTTTTAAAACAGTGGGATGCATCATGGCCATAATGTCTAAATTTCATAAATCCATAAAATATGTTCATAAAATATATACAATCAAAAGATGTTGGAGTTTACAAAATAGAATTACAAGAGTATCTAGCCCTTGAAGAGCCATAAAATACAAAAACCCAAATGTTCAAATTTCAAATTGACATGTACAAAATATGAAGACTTTACAAAAGAGTCATTGTGTGGCTCGTACCATATAGGTTCTCTATGCAAACTCTAGACCTGGGCTCTTTGTCTCCTGCAGCTCTCTTGGCTAGTCTCTTCACCTATGTGAGAGAGACAACAAACACTCTCATGCTAAGCGATTGCTTAGTGGTATACAATAGTATAACAAGTAGAATGCATGAGCATACACAAATTTTTGGCATATATATTAACAAATTCTGTAATACCCTCTTACCCTACTGTATGACGAAAGATTCAGACGGCGCTACATGACATATTCTGATTACTGTCCTGATTTTCTAAAAATAAATTATATATTTATTTATCTTTCTGCTCATTATACCTTATACTATAATTAGAAAGATATAAGGGATATAACTACTCTTATAGCCTCGACTACTATTACAGCCTATCAGTAAAAAAATTGACATCTATGTAATAATATTATATCGACGTTATGCGTCTATTATATAGACAATATAACACATTTGCGCCTATAAAAATATTAGTGTTACGACAATGTTCGCACCTAACAATTATTTCCAAAATTGACATGCCAACATGTCTACTATATTCTAGTCTAGGTACAAGTCATAGACTTAGATTCACATTTTTTAAAAAAAAATTCATATAAACAATACATTTTATAATCTTATAATCATTTACCTGTAATTTATCAATGCATACTTAAATCTCTAATTCATATAATTCTTATCTATTATTGTTTCTATTTCTTTATTAGCTTATATTAAAATCAAATCAAACAACAATTAATAATAATAATTTGCATAGTAAATATTTAGTACATTACCCACATAAAGTTATTCACTCACATTAACACACATCTTCAATACCATATTTCATATAAATGTGTAAATCTCATACTAATTTAAAATTTTAACTAGTTGTTATTATTATTATTAAAATTAAAATTAAAATTAAAATTAAAATTAAAATTATTATTATTAATTTAAAATTCACTTTTATTTTAAACTAAATAATTAATTTTTTAAAAATTTTTTATTTTTATTTATTTTTTACTTTTTTTTTTTTCACACACACATTCACGCACACATCACCCATACTCGCAAAACACTCGCGCGCACACACACACACACCAAATGGCCCCCCAAATGGTCACACATATATGTAACAGATCAAAGTTGGTTATCGAACCGACTTATACATCCTCTACAATATTCTAGAGATTATTAATTATTATTATTATTATTAATAAATAATGATATTTTAAGAATAGTTTAGAATGTATATTAAAATAGATATTTAAAAATCTAAACATGCATTAGTTGTAAAAGTGATTACAATTTTAAATTCTCATTTTTTTTATTTTTTATTAACTGGCCCAAAATTTTTTATTCTTTTCATTTTAATTTGTAGATAAATTTTTCTTTTTCTCTATTATAACACCAAATTACTCAGTTTTTCTAATTATATACTTAATTAATTTTTCTTCATAAAATATTTCTACTATTGACTTTATTAGATTGGTTTCATTTAATTCCAAATTTAAATTTCTATTGTTATTTTCTCATTTTTCTTTGATCTCAATTTAGACTCATACCAATTTAGTATATTTATTATGATGACACACACACTTGGAGACTAAATTAGCGGACGTTACAAATTTTTCAACATATCAATTCGTGGTTATACATAATGACCTATTAAGTTTTCACATGATTCACATAATGGTAACGCCCATCTGGGTATGTCTCAATCTCTCGGAGGCTCAAATATACTCATTTATAAATGGGAGCATAGACCTCTCAAAGGCTCGTGATTCAACCATTAAAGCCTAGGTCTCACGGAGGCTTGAGCCTGTCATGTCTGCCAGTTTAGACTTCGACTAACGTGCGCGTTTCAATGTCCTTGAGATCGAAATAGCGTTGAATTAATCGGAGTCCAATTTTAGATTTAATAAAAGTGAGAAAAGAAAAATATGAATATCCATTGTTAATTAATTGAGTGAAAATTAAAAATTTGGACTCAATGGACAAGAATAAAAGCTTAGAGGTCAATTAATAAAAATTGAAAAGATTGAGGATTTAATTAGATACTTATCAAATTAATTGAGTTAAATACAAATAATTAATACATGGACTAATAGAAAATTAAGATTAGAATTTAGTAAGAAAATAATAAATAATATATAATGAAAACAAATGTATATATATATATAAGAAAAGTTTTAATTAAATAAATTAATCACCCAACCTCACTTCCGTCCAAACCAAACCATAATTCTACAGTCACACTTTTAACTATTTTGTTTATATCTGAATGGGCACAAATCTAGAATACTTACCATTGTTTCATTTCTTTCCTCTACCGAGATGAGCTGGCAATAATTTAGTGAATATGTCAACTAATTCATTTAATTTTAGTCAGCCGCCCACCTCCATCAATTAAGCTAATGATTCTCTAATTGATTAAATTAATTATATATTAATTGGACTATAAAAGGCTAAAGTGATCGGTTTAGCAAAAATTAATGTATATCCCCATCTCTATCTTCTCTTCTATCTATTTCTATCCACTGTAGCCGCCCTCTTTAAGCCTTCCCTCTATCCATAAAATTTCTTCAATTCTTCAAGTTTTGGATGGAAATTAAGGAGTAAGAATTTAAGCAAGGTTGAGAAGTTGAGGGGAGTGGTTCGGCTAACTTAGTATTCTAGGTAAATTGTTCTTTTCGTTTTCTCTACTTAAGTCTTAAATTTAAGATGAAATTATACCTTCCTTAGCTTTGGATTACAAAGATTTGCTTAATTTGAAAAAATTAATAATAATAAAATAAAAACGGTTTAAATTAAATGAAATTTAAATGGTGTTAATTATGTTAATTGATGGATATATATATATATATATATTGAATGGTTTGTCTAAGCTTGATAAATGAAGAAGATGAAATTTTTATGGGGAAGGAAATTTGAAAGTTGGTGATAAAAGGACTAATAATAAGAAGAAGAAGAAGAAGAAGTTTGCTAGTAGCTTAATTGCTAAAAGAATTATGCTAGAAATTTATTTATTTATTTATATTAGGTTAAAAGAATTATGCTAGAAATTTATTTATTTATTTATATTAGGTTAAAAGAATTATGCTAGAAATTTATTTATTTGTGCTAGCATATTGCCTGTTGTGGAGGCAATTGTCGATAAAAGATAAGGTGAAGAAAAATTTTTATTGAGGGATAAAAAAGAGCAATGAGAAGAGTCGATTTCAGTGATAGGTATGTGCATACTTTATTTACAATAATTAATATTATATTTTGAAATTATATGATTGTGTGTTTATATTTGATAATCACTTTTAAATTGTTTTATATTCGCATGATTTAGTTTTATTAATTTTTTGCTCTATATAGTATAATTATTTGATATATGATTTAAGAATTGAAATATCAAGTTAGAAATTGTAATTTAAATAACCGAATACAAATTATTGGTAAAATTGTTGAACAAGGTTAAAACAAGGACGAAATTATATAATAAGAAATGTATAAGTTCATGATTAGTGCATATACTAGAATAGAATAGATAGGTTAGCATGTCAATCAATGACGATGAGATTTCATAGCCGGTTATTCATAAATGATAGCGCATGACATCCAATTATCAAGATATTTATTACATGACTGTAAAGTTATGATGACGTAAGGTTACGATAATCGTAAGGTCATGACCCCTATATATCTTTCTAAAGTTTATCTTGGTAATATAATTTTGGGTAATTAAGTGAAGAAACTAAATGAAAGAATGACAAAATAAGTAAAATATAAAATAATAATATCTTTGTTGTTTTATATTTTATTGAAAATTACATTTATGATACTAAAATTAATATTATTATTGTTATTTTTATCATCATTAATTTTATTAATTATTGTCACAAAATATGCATCACTAAGCATAAGCTTAGTGTGAGAGTTTCTTTTCTCCTACATAGGTTGTAGATAACAGGAAGTTGAAAGATAGATTTGTAGAAAGAGCCACATCAAGCAGTGCAGCAGATACTACTTATTTGGGTTGGTGTGATTTTGAAATTTTGTGTATATATGTATATAATTTTTATGAAGTATGCATTACATTTTGTATATAAAATTCTATATATATATATATATATATGTTCAGGAACTAATATAAGTATAATGTAAAATGGATTATGAATATATAAATGTTAAGTGTGGAATATAATAATAATTGAACTGGTATAGTGAAATAAATAAGTTATGACATCACATTGCTTGGCTGTTATCATGGGGTGTTACAGAGCCAATGCCATTAAAGCTTCGACCTCTTGAAGGTTCCAGCTCTATCCATTGAAGCATTGACCTTTCGAAGGCTTAAGCTTCATGGAAGTAGGGGATTACGATGTCGTTTAACCCTAGGAGACATGTCAAACGTTGCATTTCAAATCTTATATGATAGCCAAGAATATATAAAATATATCCTAAACATTTGTCATAACACAACTTGAAACAACAATTGCATATCCCATATTTACCTGAGTCATGGGCACGACACTCTAATCTGGCCGCGACTCTGGTGGTGAACCATTCTCTATCAAAAGTGCACAGGAACCACAGCCGTGACACTAAAATTCCAGAATTTGCAGCTTTACATATCTATAGCACACCTTTAAAACATTCATGCATTGTCTTAGAATTTGGTCAATCGCCAAACTCGTCTACAACACTCAAATGACCACATTTGCACATTTATAAAGAAGATCATAAATGCATTTGAATCACATTTCATTTTTCTTACTCAATTTGGAACATTTATTATCATAATCAAACCCAACCGCCACTCCATTCTTAATTATCACATACCCTACACATATTATACATCCAGATTTCCTTCTTGATTTCATCTTTCATTAGTGGCTCAACCAATTTCACCTATAATACATAAGTTAGCATTTATGACTTCACCAAATACCTCATAAAAGTTCAATCATCATTCTCATGTCAATCATGTATAGGATTCACAAATCATGCTATAAATGCAAAGAAGGGTATTATTATAATACAAACCTCAAAACTTCTCCAATTCTTGTTCTAGATAGAAAATCAAGCTTCTCCACCTCCATAGTGGTTGCCTCTTGGGTCTTGAGAAGCTCCTAACACACATATCACTAATCATTATCCTTCTATAACAATAAAAGCTATAAGCCCTAGGTTCCACGGTTTCAACCCAATGTGTGTTCTAAATCAAGATTACAAGCTCAAGATTGCTCTTTTAATCATGGATTAACCCTTTATTACAAGTACTATCTTTATATACCCAAATTCGGCCATAGCCCTAGCTTTAGTGGATTTTCGAGTTTTCTTTTGAAATAAGAAGAGATCAAACAAAAATCAAGGATTAAAAGGTTAAAGTAGTGTAATACTTATCAAAATCCCCCAAGGTTACACCCTAAGGCTGGATTTGGGTGTTAGGTCTCCTTAACCTCTCTTCTTCTTTGCTCAATCTCCCTTCTCTTCCTTAAAGCATACTTTTGAGATGCTGATCTTCAAGTTTGATAGTGTTTTCTTCTTAGATTTGGTGGTTCTTGAGTAGAGAAGAGGATTTAAGACCAAAGAGTTGAAGAAAACTTGAGTTTTTCAGAAGAGGGGAAACTCAAATGAGAGAATGACCAAAAATAGAAAAAACAATGGTATTTATACCCCCAACCTTGTGCGACAGTCACACCTATGGTTGTACTTACAAGTTGTCTTGTTTCTTTTATTTCCATCTCTTTTTATTCTAAGAGTTAATAACTCCTCAGTTACCCATATTAGTTCATTTTGTGGGCATGATACTATCTTCACCAAGCAAGCTACATATGCTAGCTTGTTTATTAGCCCAAAAGTCACCCCTTTCTCAATGAAAATACTACTTAAGTGGTAGGTAGTTGTTCTTCTCTCCATTTCTCTATCAAAACTTCAAGATCAAGCATGATTCGCTCAAATCCAATTTCATCATGTATAAATATCAAAACTCAAACTAAGTACCTATAAATAACAATAATTCAACATTAAAAACACAAAATTCAAACACGATTACTAATACAAAACTAAACACATCATATTGTAAAGGGTTCTGCTTGAAAAGAACATCTAGAAGTGTAATAATTTTCCAAAAAAAAAAAATACTGGGAAGAAATTAAAGAGAGAAAATGTAGAGGAAACATGGTTACTGGCAGAAAAAGTGAAGATATGCACAAAAATTCTATTATTTTTTCCAAGGTTCTTAGTCATTAAAAATAAAGTCATTCTCCATATCAATTATTGAATGAGTATGTGTATAATATGAACTGTTCATTATGTGCACATATCAACTATTGAACGAGTGTACATGTAATATGAATTATTCATTATAGACACATATCAACCCTAGACATATCATCCAATGATTGAACCCCTTAAAACTTACGACACTGCACTTACCTAGCTTTAGAGATGATCACTATCCACGTGGTGGCACTGTACCTTTCTTTTCGATTTTTAATGCTCATCTTGAACCAAATTGCATGTTTCTTTATTTCTTTTTTTTTTTAAATGGTTATTATTCATTATTCTATTTTTATATGAAGTGTTGAATTTATTTTAAATTTTTTTAGAAAATGATCAATTTATTTTAAAAATATTTTAAATTAAATTAACACAAATTTTATTTTATAATCAAATTTTAATTTGATTACTCATTTGCTTTGAATTTAAGATACGGTGAGTTTAATTTAATTTTTTATTATATCAATTTTTAATCTCAATTTAAGAATGAATTTCACTTATATAGAATTATTATTATTATTATTATTATTTTTTACTAAATTAAAATTAATTGTAGGTTTAAGCATTATAAATTTAAATAAATATAAAAATTAACTAAACTTTAATTCAAAAAAATTAAATTTATCGTAAGAGTTTAATACTATATTAAATTCTTTAGTAAATATTATATATTATATAAAATAAATAGGAGAAACAGATAGTGCATGTGGTTTATATCTTTTAAATTACACTATAACATCACTAATAAACAACTACCGAATTCTAAATAGACTAAATTTTATATTAAAAAAAAGGAATGAAATAAAATACTTTAAGAATTAAAATGAATAAATTTTTATAAATTAAAATTTGCATATTAGTTTAATATTTTTAAATAAACAAATTAAAACAAAAAATTTAAATATCAAATTAATATGGTGTTATAATTTTATTTATAAATTAAATTAATAATAAAATGACATATTTTTTTCAGTTTTCAAAATATTCTCACTCTTTATTAGAAGTAACAATTTGGGATACGACACAATTAAACGACACAGATTTAGACGAATATGAGTTTAGGTTTAATGAATATGGATTATAATCATATCAACACGATTAAGATACAAAAAAAAGCGTGTCATAAACGGATTTTATCTGCTTAACATGTTAAGACACGATTATAATATTTTAAATATTTATAATATATTTATATATAATAAATTTATAATAAATTATGTTAAATTAATTGTATTAGTATAAATAAATATAAATAAGTATTGTATAGCATTATTTTTATAATTATGTTAATATTAATGTATAATCATATCTCGTGTTATGTATATACATGTAGACACATTTAGTTGACCGCAACAAATAGTTTCGTATAGTATAATAGGTATACGAAACTCGACACGATTAGACGCAATACGAAATAAGATATGATACAATACGAATTGCCGGCTCTACTCTTTATCATCAAATTATTAATTTTGTAGTGTTAAAAAAAAGAGAGCCGATGTTTAGAAGAGTTTATCAAATACTATTGCATCCGCTATTGGTTAAAAAAAAAAAAAGGCTAACAGCTGAAACAAACAATTCTTTAATTAAATATTTTCAGAGCAGTATCAAACAAATAATAGTTACTTCAAAAAGCAAAATCCAACATCATCTTAGATACTTAGCTCATTCACATATTAAAATATTTTAAAAATAAAAAATATTAAAATATTGATCTTTATACATTTAAAAAAAAAAACAAAAATCAAATTAACCTGAATTACAAACACGTTTATCATTAAAATAGTTTTTTCTTATAAATTGGTCCCCAAATATTATTTATTCACATTTAGTAAAATTAATTCTTAAACTAATATTTTTCGACAAAACAGTAGTGATGTTTAGTGAAATTATTTTGTTAAAGCTACATATATAGTGTTTTTTTCAAAAAAAAAAAAAGTAAATTCTTTATTTATGAGTAATTTTGTATATTTATCTTTTCCAATAATCTAATCTAATATAATAGTATCTTGATGGCATAAAAGAGTTTAACTCATTTCCAATAGATTTGGATTCGAGTCTAGTAATGCCCAAAAAATAATATATTCTAATACAACAATTACTATAAAACATAGTAAAAGATAATTTTGTGGCTTGTAGGAATAGAAAACAATATCTTTGTATTTATCTTTTTTTTTAATAGAAATTCAAATTTTTTTTGTACTTTTTCATTGTTGGAAAAAATGTGATTATGAGCCATTTTGAGAGGATTATTCGGGTGGGTTCCACAATTCGGTTTTGGGAAAAAGACCCGGATATATGTTCCTTGACATGAGGGCTATGAATTAAAGTATTCATATGCTCAAAATGGAAAATGTGTGAATAGAAATTGAAGCTCAAAGTAAGCTCCATGATAAGGAAATTTAAAGGTGAAAAGTGAGTGGAAATTTGTCTCACATCACTAAGAATTGAAGTTGGACTTGTATTTATATATAGAAATGCTTTCTTACATGGGTAAGAAAAGTAGAGTGGAAGATTCTTTCTCACGCGCTCAGGCGCAGGAGGGGTGCAAATCCATGGGCCGGAATGGCTTAATGCGCGACCTGCGTACACGAATGTTGGCCCAAAATTTCATGGTCCTGAACAAGCCCAAGTTCTTTCAATTTATTTTTTTTTATTTCTGGAAAATTTGGCAACACTCCTGTGTTGATCCACACGGTTGGCATTCTGCCACGGTCGTGTGGGTTCGACACTCCCGTGTGGATCCACACGACTAGGCCACTGACACGCCAGTGTGGATCCACACGACTAGGCCACTGACACGCCAGTGTGGATCCACACGGGCGTGTTGTTTGTGCCTGCAGGAGTATGAGGCAGATCCACACGACCATGGCAGAATGCCAACCGTGTGGATCAACACTCCACGCCCATGTGGATCTGCATCATACTCCTGCAAGCAAAAACAACACGCCCGTGTCACTCCTATGTTGATCCACACGGTTGGCATTCTGCCACGGTTGTGTGGATTCGACACTCCCGTGTGGATCCACATGGCTAGGCCACTGACACGCCCGTGTGGATCCACACGGGCGTGTTGTTTGTGCCTGCAGGAGTATGAGGCAGATCCACACGACCGTGACAGAATGCCAACCATGTGGATCAACACTCCACGCCCATGTGGATCTGCCTCATACTCCTGTAGGCACAAACAACACGCCCGTGTCACTCCCGTGTTGATCCACACAGTTGGCATTCTGCCAAGGTCGTGTGGATTCGACACTCCCGTGTGAATCCACACGGCTAGGCCACTGACACGACCGTGTGGATCCACACGGGTGTGTTGTTTGTGCCTGCAGGAGTATGGGGCAGATCCACACGGCCGTGGCAGAATGCCAACCGTGTGGATCAACACTCCACGCCCGTGTGGATCTGCCTCATACTTCTGCAGGCACAAACAACATGCCCGTGTCACTCCCGTGTTGATCCACACGGTTGGCATTCTGCCACGGTCGTGTGGATTCGACACTCCCGTGTGGATCCACACGGCTAGGCCACTGACATGCTCGTGTGGATCCACACGGGCGTGTTGTTTGTGCCTGCAGGAGTATGAGGCAGATCCACACGACCGTGGCAGAATGCCAACCGTGTGGATCAACACTCCACGCCCGTGTGGATCTGCCTCATACTCCTGCAGGCACAAACAATACGCCCGTGTTGATCCACATGATTGGCATTCTGCCACGGTCGTGTGGATATACACGGCTAGGCCACTGACATGCCCGTGTGGATCCACACGGGCGTGTTGTTTGTGCCTGTAGGAGTATGAGGCAGATCCACACGATCGTGGCAGAATGCCAACCGTGTGGATCAACACTCCACGCCCGTGTGGATCTGCCTCATACTTCTGCAGGCACAAACAACATGCCCGTGTC
>CATIWF010099345.1:0-27605 GCA_949630135.1 Balakata baccata
TTCGGCTTCGATGGTGGACAAGGCTACCGAAACTTGTTTCTTGCTATGCCAAGAAACCAAACACTCTCCAATAAAGTGATACGTCCTAGACGTGCTTTTTCTATCCAATAGACTACCGGCGTAGTCGGCATTTGAGAAACCAATAATATGTATGAAGAATTTCTAGGATACCATAGTCCTAAGTGCATAGTGCTATGAAGATATTTTAAAATACTTTTTAATGCATGCAAGTGTGATTCTTTAGGACATGATTGAAATCTTGCACATAAACATACACTATACATAATGTCGGGTTTAAAGGCGGTTAAATAAAAAGTGAGCCGATCATACCTCTATAAAGATTTTCATCAATTTCTTTACCCTTATCATTTTTGTCCAATTTTGGTGATGTACTCATAAGAGTCTTGGCATTCTTACATCCATCCATCCCAAATTTTTTGATTAATTCCTTTGTGTACTTGGATTGATTGATGAAGATGCCATATTTGCCTTGCTTGATTTGGAGTCCAAGGAAAAATTTGAGCTCTCCCATCATGTTTATTTCAAATTCTCTAGTCATACACTTAGCAAATTCTTGGCAAAGAGTCTCATTAGTAGATCCAAAAATGATATCATCAAAATAAATTTGAACAATAAAAGTGTCATGCCTATGTTTGTTGATAAAAAGAGTTGTGTCAAAATATCCTTTTGAAAAACCATTTTTCAATAGAAAAACACTTAGTCTTTCATACCATGCTCTAAGGGCTTGCTTTAGTTTATATAAAGTCTTAGTTAACTTATAGACATGATTTGGAAAAGCATGATTTTCAAAACCGGGAGGTTGTTCAACATATACTTCTTCTGAAATAAAACGATTTAAAAATGCACTTTTTACATCCATTTGAAAAAGCTTAAAGTTCATGTGACATGCATATGCTAACAAAATGCGTACGGCTTCTAATCTTGCCACAAGGGCAAATATTTCATCATAATCAATGCCTTCCTCTTAGTTGTATCCTTTGACAACCAATCTAGCTTTATTTCTTATGATGTTACCATCCTCATCCAATTTGTTCCTATAGACCCACTTATTACCAATGATTGGGTAGTCACTAGGTCTTGGAACCGAGGCCCAAACTTCATTTCTCTCAAATTGATTGAGTTCCTCTTGCATAGCAATCATCCAACTTTTATCATCCAAAGCCTCACTAATTGACTTTGGCTCAATTTGAGATACACAAGCAAGATTAGAATCGAGAATTTTTGAACGAGTACTTACACCTTTTAAGGGATCCCCAATGATTTGTTCCTTTGGGTGGTTTCTTGCATATCTCCATTACCTTGGTAGCTCATTTGTCTCTTGCTAATATTATGCATGAGATAATGATAGGATTGAAAGATATCGCTCAACTCCTTTCTATGGATATGCTTAATATCTCAGTCATTCGCATATTTATGATGTAAGATAAATCTATATTTTATCATTCATAAGATCGAATTGCTATATTCAAATATAGTTTTAACTTAGGTCAAATTTATGATTCATGCATGTAGGTGTCGTCATAAATTGTGCATTCAGTCATCTGCATCCATCAGTTTTCTTTATCCGTATATGTTATCTTTGATAAATATATCCGAGACCGAAAATGTGCAAAATTATATGGTATCTACCATGTTGGCACAAAAAGATAAAAAATTTATCCTACTACCTTACATTCAAAAGTAAGATAAAATTTGAATTCATATATTTTTTGCTTAACTTTTTATTCTGACATTCTTTATCAGTTAAAATATATTTTTTATATCTATAGTACCCATTGGATACTGATCGTTTTATATTATGACCGGTTGGAGATCTTTTTCATGGATCCTCTAGGCAAGGCTAATAGAATCATATTTTGTCAAAAAAAAAAAAAACCATTGCCATGTAAGTTATATTACTAGCTAACATATATATATATTTCTAGGGTATATAGATTATATCATGTACAAGGTTTGAAAAGTTTGAGCAATATACTGAGCTAGAATTTCATTACAGTATTTATCATTGTTTCTGTTTTCTAGTTAGATTAAAGTACTTTTTTTTAATTTAGCTAAATGATACTTTACTTTTTTTTCTGAAGTGCCCGAGACCAATTGGTAATACTGAATGTGGATTTTACATTATGAGGTATATGTATGAAATTTTGACTCAACATTAGATGGAGGATACATTCATAAAGTATATAAAAATTAATTTATTTTATACGTAACTATTGCAAATTAAATGATACCTAACTATTGAAATTATTATCATGTTTTTTTATTTGCCTTAAAATTCTTTGTAGGTTTTCAATGTCAAATCATATACTTAAGAGAATATAGATGAGATTTGACAAATATTGTCTGATTTTTTTTGTAAGTGATTGTATATAAATTTTTAATATCTTAGATTATGGATATTAAATGTTGAAAACTTATGAATTGTGTGTGTGTGTGTGTGTGTGTGTATATATATATATATGAATATTGTTGAGTGTAGATTTATATAAATTGAGTATTTATAGATTGTTATGAATATTGTATAGTACTATTTATGGACTATAGACGGATGTTATTAATTTTGACCATATTGAATAGTTAGGAATATAAGTAGATGGCTTTTGTGTTGTGCTTGTGTCTATTTGAGGCAGCTGTTTAATTACAAATTTTACAGGATTATGTAAATATAAATAAATGCAGAAAAAAATAAAAAAATTATTTTATGGCTGTTGTTACAAACGTCAGGGACAAATAATTGCCTTTTATAACTGTTATAACTAATGTTAGGCGTAAATGATCAACCTTTTGTGGTTGTTGTAGTTAATACCAGACACATTTGATCACTCTTTTGTGGCTGTCGTAACTAACGTCAAGCACAAATGATCAACCTTTTGTGGTTGTTGTAGCGCCAAAAACATTTTATCACTCTTTTGTGGTTGTTATAACTAATGCCAGACGCAAATGATATACATTTTGTGGCTATTGTAGTTAACGGCAGGCGCATTTGATCAGTCTTTTGTGGCTGTCACCAATAGCCATAAAAAGTCAATCCATTATTTGCGCCTCTTTCATTTGTGGCTTCCCTATGTCAGGCACAAAAGATGAAAAACAACAGCCGTAAAAGACCATTTTTTGTACTAGTAGTATTAGACTTGATGCATCATATGCTCTGAATGTCACAAGTAGATACTAGTCGAACCTTGGTGAGGGTCATTGGGTGACTATCAAGAATATCTTTAACTACTTGAGAAGGACTAATGATGTATTCTTAGTTTATGGAGATGAAAACCTTGAGGTAAGCGAGTATACGGATATCAGCTTTCAAACTGATAAGGATGACTCAAAATCCCAATCAGATTACATATTCACACTTAATAGTGGTATAGTCAGCTAGAAGAGTTCCAAACCTGCAGATTCTACAATTGAAGTAGAGTACATTGTAGCTTCCGAGGCAGCCAAGGAAGTGGTTTGGATAAAGAAGTTCATCATAGAGCTAGGAGTGATTCCCAGTATTGTTGATCTAATATAGCTGTCTTGTGATAACAATAGAGCCATTGCACAAGCAAAGGAGCCACGATCTTATCAAAGATCTAAAGATGTGCTGAGTCGCTACCATGTGATTAGAAAAATCATAGGTAGAGGCGATGTAAAAGTAGAAAGAGTGTCCACTGATCATAATATTACTGATTCACTCACAAAGCCATTTCCCTAAAAGAAGTATGATTCTTATGTACTCGCATTTGGTATTAGATATATAGGTGATTAGCTTTAGTTCAAATGGGACTATGTTAGGGAGTTGCTCTATAGGTAATCAACTTTAGCGCTTATTGTACAAACTCATTTTATATGAATAAAAGATATTTTTATTTAATTGATGTTCATTTGCATTATGAATTGATTAGATCTTAAATCAATTAATGAAGTTTGTGATATAAACATAGCATGAAGGAAATCATAGTAAGATCATGATATTGAGATTTTTATCATGTGCAATTATGATTATATCTAAACTATCCCTAGTCATATGATCAACGAGATTGGACATTGTTAATCTGGACTGGCTAGCGCATGTTATATTCTTTGATTGGATCAAGTAGTAGATCTTATATTCTGTAGACATGAGATGTCTAGAAATAACATATGGATGCCTATTAGAGTAGTCAAGTTCATTGGATGACCTGCTATGAGATTATCACATGAATCCTCTATTTTATGTCAATGATAGTTTCATCATAGCAATGAGCCAAGTATCCTTAGACTTGAAGTGCTCAAGGTTATCTTAGACACTTATCTTGTACTTTGACTCCATTCCTTGTTGCTTCAAGAGAAGTCGCTATAAGGTGGTGATTGAGTGCAACTTGAAGTATTCGAAAGTAGTTGAGTAGCCAACAAAAGATTCACCACTTTTAATAGAAGGAGAGTATATCCCTGGCCTATTGTCGAGATCATTACTCATGAATCTCTAGTAAGAGTGGAAATGTCATGAAAATAGACTTCAATGATATATCTGTAAGAGTAATGAGTTTCAAAGACAAGATCTAACATCAATCAGACTAGATGTGATATAGTCAGTTTTGTGGGAGCTGACACTGAGTCAATGCTCTAAACTGAGTAGGATATATAGAGGTGAAGGAACAAAATACATGGACATTAGTCTATGGAAAGGTTCAGAATCAAGCCACTGACTTTCCGGTCAATTGGAGTTCATGATGTGTTGATAGATACCGCTCATGACTTACTCAAGATCAAGTATTGATTTGAGTGATCAACATAGTCGGGAACCTAATGGGCCACACGTATTGAAGGTGTGCAGAGAAAGTGAAATGGGCTTTTGGATATGATCCAAAACTGAGAGAGAAAAACTAAGTATAGGAAAAGTTGCGAGTAGGAAAAGCATAATCACAAGTGCGAATTGTTTCGCAATCGCAATGGCTTTTCGATATCGCACTTTTGTCCTGAGCGGGATTGTCTCACTCTCAAGCTGTAAAAGGTACTAGACTAAAGTCCCAATCAGGAAAATAGACTCACGATTGGGAACTCTAGAATTATGACAAAATTGCGAGCATGAAAAGAGTTTTGCGATCGCCATTTGTGTTAGATAAGAAACATAATATAATTAGAAATCTTAAATCGTGGGATCCAAACTCTATTATCCTAAGAGAGTATAAATACCCTCTTTAGAGACAAAAAGGGCTACTGCAACCTCAGAAACAAAAGTAGCTCGTTCTCTCTCTCAAAGATTGTTCTCTCTTTCTAGCATAAGAAAGTGTGATAATCACATCTCTTTAGAGGTTTTACTCTTCATGCCTCCACGTGGACTCCCGTTAGAGCTAATCCAACAAGGATTACTGTGATTTGCAATAATCTAGTAAGGTGAATCAAAGCTCTGAAATTTTAAAGATAATAATCTTCAACCTTGTGATTAAAGGATAATCAATTATGTGAACATAGACCGATTCATGGTTTGAGATTAAATTTTGTTTTCTGCTACCTATGGATGTATAAGGGTTAATTATACTCATGGTCATTGAACTATGTATTACTTACACTAAAATCACAATTTTTTGTTTTGTAACACTAAAATCACTGAACTTTATAAATTATTGCAGAAAAATCATCGCAGACCAATTTTGACGAGTTATCAACTGAAAAGATGATATGACATGCGGATTTTACCACATCACTTGACACATAGGATGTAATACACATCAAATGCCATATAGGCGCCACATAATATTTTCTAATGGGTTAAAAATCAAACCAGTTAATTAAAAAATGACATCCAACGTGGAGCCTATGTCATTACACCTGCGTGTCCAACTTCCATATCATCTCTATGTTAATTGTTCGGTTGATAACTCATTAAAATTGGTTGGCGATAATTTTTCTATAATAATTTATAAAGTTTAGTAATTTTGATATTATAAAATAAAATATTATGATTTAGGTACAAATAATACAAAGTTTGGTGACCATATATGTAATTAACTTGATGTATGAGATATGTCTAAGAATCCCAACAGAGAGTATAGTTGAGAGCCCACCCAATTACATCGATTTTAAACTTGATTACATTAAGTCAATAGTTTGAAGAGCTTATTTGCATTTTTAGCCTACTTTATAATGTCGTTTTTGTATGTTTTGAAAATTAAAAAAATGAAAACGACGCTGCTTTTGGAGACCGAGTTCGCTTAACAATAACGAATTAACGAACGATAAATAAGGTCTACTTTAGGAATTTGATTGCACCTAGTTTAAATTTTAGGAGTTTAATTGTACTAATTAATGTTGGGAATGTGATTTATGCTGAGAAATATAGTTTAGAACTGAATTGCACCTTTTGCCATAAACCAAAATGAAACAACGTTTCTTATCCTCGTATAATAAACGGAGACGCTGTAACGGAATCTCCATATATGTATGTTCACATACCTTCTCAAATGTGCAAACGGAAATGGAAAGTTGTGATCCAATAATAACACCGAACAGGGCGCTAAAAGCCAGAGCAAGGAAAAAAGGGGACAAACGGTGACGTTAGAACGCCATCAGCAGGACTGAAAAGCGGCAGAGCGTCTCCCACGTGCCAAGGTCATATGTCGGCTACGGTCAAAAGCCGGTGCCAATAATGACACGTGTAAGCCTAATATTCCCATACGTCTTTAATAGAAAAGTTTGAATGTTTGACCAAATGAGAAGAACAACTTCTTTCTCTCACATCAGCAACCTTCCTTTTTAAAGGAGGGACCTCTTCCGTGACTGACTATTACCGGTTACTTGTATTCTTCGCTGACTTTTTCCTTTGCCTCTTTTCACTCTCCCCTTCAGCCCGTGAATTTACGCGCCGCTCATTTAATTTTCTCCTATAATCAAATACAATATTGAAAACTCTCTGTAATTGGTTATATTATATGCATATGTTGTTTCTGAGAAAAACTGGTGAAGTCATTTCATTCTTCAAGGAATGAATTGATTTCTTCATTTATTATTAGGTTGACAGATAAATTCATTTTCAAGTTGTTTTTTAGTATATTTTTCATATATTATAGACTTATTTTTTTATTAATATAGTGAAAATTATTAAAATGTTTGGAATTATTGAATTTATTCTTGGGGTAAAGACATTGATATTTCGAAATTTTTGGATATTTAATTTTATCAAGTACATGTGCGTTCGATATCACATAAATTTTTAAAAATAGGAATCCATTTTAAATATTCTTTTGTTATATATCCTTTTAATAAAACATTTCATATTTTTAAGCATATAGATAATGAATAAGATAAATGCAAATGATCAAATTTGTCAAGTTTTAATTAAATTAAATTAAAATTTTCAAAAATAAATAATTATAGTTTTACATTTGGTCCATTTTTAATAAGGAGAATTAGTTGGACAAACCACCTAAATTAATAGCTTTATTTTAATTTAAATAATATATATGTAAGAGGATGTTTGAAATTGCTATTAGATGTTAAAAATAAATTTATAATTTTCTTGATTTAATTGAATATTTTATTAATTTTTATAAATTATTTTTCTCAAACATATTTCTAGCAAAAAAAATTTATTTATCTGTTTCTCTCCAAAAACAATTAAAAAAAAATTTTTTTTTCTGAAAATCCTATTTTCCGAGATGCAATTGCAAACAAGGGCATAAGTATATAGAGGATATTTCAATTTTATATTCTTGAAATTAATTGATCATATTCAAATTTTTACATTTTTATTATGAGAGATCTGACTAAGATCCATACTTAAAATATTATAGTTTTAATTATCAGATTAGAACCACTAAATATTGAAATTTATTGATTCAAATTTACATTTGACATTTCTTAATTATTAATTTTTGAGAATTAAGGCTCATCATACAAATGAAGAAAATAGTAAAAGGAAGAGGAGACTAGAAATAGTCGGAATAGATTAGATAGATGGAAAAGATGTATATATGTTTCCACTTGAGAAGCCGCTTTTTGCTCTTCTAATTGAACTTGTTTTCGTCAACCTTTTCTATAAAGCGGTATAATGGTATTAGCACTATAAACTATAAAACTTCTCTCTTCCTTTTTACACGGTTGGACCGGATATTCAAACTTAAAATCTCGCAACTATATACATCAGATTTATTGGTTATAAAGCTTTTCCCTTATTCTATATATGTAAAATTAAAACTCAAAACGAACTTACTGATTACCATATATATGCAACACTTACACACACAAAGATGAACTAAAAGTTTAACATAAAGCCAATACCTAAAAGCCTACCTTCTTCTTCTTCTTCTTATTTTCTTTTGCTTCTTCCATGTCTGATGAACACAGAGACCTTTATTACCATGAAGATCACTATGATCATAAACCTGGTTCATCAACTAATTATGGGTCACATGGGTTTGATCCTTCTTCTTACATGAGCTTCACTGACTGCCTTCATGGATCTATGGACTACAATTTTCTGGCAAAAGCCTTTGGTATGTCTCCTTCATCCTCTGAAGTATTCTCCTCCATAGAAGGCAATCCAAAGCCTATCGAAATCGGAGATTTAGGCAGTGGAGGTGTTGGCAACTGTGAGAATCCACTCACTCCAAATTCTTCAGTTTCTTTCTCTTCAAGCACTGAGGTTGCTGGTGAAGAAGATTCAACAAAAACAACCAAGAAAGAGACCCATCCAAAAGGGTCTGAAGATGGTGGAGAATGCTCCAAGAAAGAGTAATTAAGTTTTTGTTTTCTTATTTACAAGAGATTCCACTAAAAAGTCAAACACGCAAAATTTCACTAATCTATTACACAAATTAAGATATTTAATTTAACAATCAGTATCACTAAATTAAAACTTATTGGTAGTAGATTTTTCTTCTCAATACCTTATTTTGTTCTTCTTTTACATTTTTATAAACATGGTGCAACTTTTTCAGTTTTTAGTTTTTTGGCTTTTTTTTTTCCCTCTTGTGGTTGATCTATTATTAACAGGGGAAAAGCAAAGAAGAAAGAAGAGAAAAGGCAAAAACAGCCAAGATTTGCCTTCATGACCAAGAGTGAGGTTGATCATCTTGAAGATGGATATAGATGGAGGAAATATGGACAGAAAGCTGTAAAGCATAGTCCTTATCCAAGGTATGCATATACATAAATTACATATCCAATTATTTGTAATTTCTTGCACCTAAAGCATATACCTAGTTAGATTAATTAATCAAAAAAATGTGAACACCCTTACTAAACATATTTACTATAATTTTTCTTTTTTTTTTTTTTCCTTCCAAAAGTCAGGAAAAAACAAGTTAAAATCAGAATTGGTAACCGAGTGTTCTTTTTTAAAATCTTCATATGTTCACATACACACAATTTCAGGAGCTATTACAGGTGCACAACACAGAAATGTACTGTCAAGAAAAGAGTAGAGAGATCATATCAAGATCCATCAATAGTAATAACAACATACGAAGGCCAACATAACCATCCAATTCCTGCTACTCTGAGAGGAAATGCAGCAGCTATGTTATCACATTCTATGCTTACACCATCCCCTGTGGCAAATATGCCCAATTTTTCTCAAGAATTTTTGCTTCAAATGCCTCACTTGGGGACCCAAATTGGTGCAACCTCCATCTATCCTCAGAGTTTTAGTAACCAGCAGTATCAATATCAGGTTCCTGATTATGGACTTCTACAAGACGTCGTCCCTTCCACGTTCTTTAAACCAGAGCCATGAAACTTCATAATTTCCTTCTCATTGTACATATGGTTCACATATATCTTCTTGACGTTTTGGCTAGGTTGTATAATACTTCTCTTCTTGATCTTGATTTTCATTTACACCCACTTTGCATATGGTTTGCCTTTGGATTAATTAGAGGTGATTCAATAGAGATGAATATATATACAATGGGGAGTTGTTTTAGACTCCAAGAAGATGAGGGCAACCCTTGGTGGTTTTTCAAGAACCTAGTAAGTATTAGATTTGGCTTGCATGCGCTTCTTGTAGTATTACTACAAACGCAATTCCATTGGATGTTCTTAATTATTATTGTATGAAAATATAATAATGATCCTTTAGGGGGATTTTTTTTTTCTTATGATTTTGTCTATGAATTAAGAGTTTCTCTCTCTTATGTATTAGATAAATTCAATCTATTGAAAAACATTGTCATGTATTTGAAATTTTAATTTTTTTAAAAAATTTTCAGGGCTTTCGAAAATATTGAATATAATGAATTTATGAATGATTTGAGAATTAGAACAAAAAAATAAAAACAAAATAAGTGTCCAATACTTACTAACTAAAAAGAGATGAGTGTTCATCATGAGAAGAAGAAGAAAAAAAGAAAAAAAGGGCAATTAATTATTTACTTTTTGAAGTATTTTTTTAATCAACTAACTATTTATAAATAGTATTGGGGTTAATTTTATCGACGGTGAAACAACTTTGTATTACTTGTTACAAAATAAATTTTAAATTTTTTTCTACAAAAATTACTAAACTAATTTTTTTCTCATAAAATTCACTCTCAGTGGAATCAATTGTTAGAATGCTGATTTGGATGGTGACATGGCACCAAAATCTTGCCACATAGGATGACACATCAACACATGTATCTAACTTCGAGTGCCACATTAGATGTCCACATGAGATGTGGTAGTGTCAGGTTGATGAGATTAATTTCATCAGTCACTGAATTTATACCGTAATTATATTTTAGTCATAAAAGAAAATTTATGTTTCAATTCCTCTTAATTGTATTCAATGACTTCAAGTATTTGTTTTCATTACAAAACTTTCTTTCATGATATAATTGCAGTTATAATATAAGTTCAATTATCACTTATTAAATTAATTTCGTCCACATGGCATGTCACATGGACATCTGACGTGGTACTCGAAACTAGATACATGTGATGACGTGTCATTCTACATGGCAAGATCCACATCACCATTCTCATTAGCATTGGCTATTGTCGTGACTCTTATGAGAAAAATTAATTTAGTGATTTTTGTAAGAAAAAAAATTTAAAAATCATTTGGTGATAAGTAATATAAAGTTGAGTGACTATCAGCGAAATTAACTTATAGTATTGCCCTTCCACATTTATGAAAAAAATTTAGGGCATTAATTAATTAATTTATAACTATATTAACTTGAAATTAGTGTTGAATGAACTTTACATGTGGGGTTTTATATATTCTCTCCTTTAATTATATAGTATAGAGAATTAGGAAATGCAGAAAATTTTGACTGCTTCTTCTAGTGGGACGGTTGAATATTGGCTCAATCTTATACATATAAAAAGGAAAAAAAATTATGCCAAAAATGTCTCAAGAATATATATATATATATATCAATTTATTCATTTGATCGGTTTCTCCTAATTTCGAGTTACTAATTTAAATATCGGAATCTCTCTCTTTTTATCTAGTAGGTTATCGTGCATTATAGAGTTTACTATACACAAGGATATTTACTTATAATCTGATGTATTTAGCTGTTGTATTATACTTTTACTCATCTATGTACTTGTAACTCTTGTATAAATAATTTACAATACATTAATACAAGCTCGCTAATTTTTAGCTAAATTTAAGGGAAGGGAAAAATATAGTAGAAGATATGTAACTTTCCTAAATTATAGTAGTATATAGTCAAAGTCGTGGCAATTGATAACCCACATGCTTTTCAAGGGTTCGGCAATTGAGTGCAAAAAGCAATGTTTATTTGGCAATTGATGCTTTGGGTTAGTGATATATTCACATTACTTTATGTACTTAACTGTATTAATAATATATAAATTTATATTATTTTTTAATATTTAATTTTTCGTAAAGAATATATTAAAAATTTATTTTTGCCTCGTAATTTAAGAATTTTTACTCTGCCACTGTTTTGGGTAGTCATATATTTCCGCTTGTTCTTTTCCTATTACGTATAGTTTGTCAGGTAATTTGACAATGACTAAATACTGCATATTTAGTTTAACCCATAACAGTAGTGGATCTAGATGGTGGATACCACCACAAACAACCAAAAAAAAAAAATTTAAAATTAAAATTTTCTTTTATATATAATAATTAAAAAACATAAATATGTAAAATTGTATCTCCAAATATTCAATGTATTTATTTTCAATTAGATTCCAAATATTTTAAGTATGTACATTCCTATTTTTTTTTTATTTCAATTAATAATCCAGCAGTCTTTAGTTTATAATTTTAATTTTTTTTATTATAGTTAATTTTATTTATTATAGTATTCTATTAATTATATTTAATGTTATTTTTATAGAAAAAAATATATTTAAATGTTAAAGATAACAATATTATAAATCATTTTTAAAACATGAGAACTTATTGAGAACGATTTTAGTCTTTTCTTTTAATTTTTTTCCTTATATCAATAAATTGTAATTTTGATTTTATAGATTATGATAAATTTTAATTATAATTTTTTTATTTTATAAATCTGCCACTCCATTAAAGAGTTTTTGGATTTGCCACTGTCCATATATACAGTATATATAAACACACACCGATAATCCTGTCAATTTTTAGCTAAATTTAAGGGAAGGGAAAAATATAGTGGAAGACAAGCTAAATTTAAGGGAAGGGAAAACTACAGTGGAAGACATGTAATTTTTGGGAGAATTACATAGACAGTAGTCCACTATTTAACTTGTAATAACTCGGTATCTAAACTATTATATGTAACAAAAAAATTTTATAAACTTTAATTTTATAATACAAAACTCTTTAACATCAAACTCTGTTAAATCATTTAACAGATTACAGACATGGAAAGACTATGTCAACAAAAAAAAAGTTCTATATGTAAACTCCACATGTGCAAAATGGTCTTACAAAAAAAAATTCTCTTTTCTATTAACTTTCTCATCAACCAAACACAAATAAAAAAAAAAAAAATTCATAACTCAATAAACTGAAAATTGATTGAAAAATTGCAATCAATAAATGTAAAAATTACACTCATACATGCTGAGGCAAAGTCGGTTTGGTTGCATTATACAAGTTCTTACAATTTGTTGAAACACACAAATGACTCAAGTTACATTCGATATCTAAAAATGAATTTTCATGAAGTTGGATTGGAACAATGCTTATTCAAGTTGTAAAGGTCAAAATGAGATTATTCTTTTGAGAAAGAAAGAAATGACCACATCGAAAGGCAAAGTTGTGTGGTCTGTTGTTGCATGCATTTCCAATTAAAGTGAAAAAAAAAAAAATTCAATTACTGAAAGGCACTACGAGATAAACACCCAAGGCCAGATCTAGAGATACGCTGATGGTCATCGTTTTATAAAATCTTCACTATAACGCCAGTGGCCTTTTGTCAAAAATAACAGATGGTTAGGGTAATAGATGGTTTGCTTCCTTCTCTTTGTGGCCTTTTATAAAATCTTCTTCTTCTCGAGAACCAGCAAAGAGTCTCTACAATCAGCTTTGATTTTTTGCGTTGATGGCTGAGTTGGAGAACATCTCAGATTTAGAACTCTATTTCAATTCTGGATGGAGGCCGGGTCGAAGCCTTAGCTCCTCTTGGCCATGAGCTGTTTCTGCAAGGGAAACCCAAATAGGTGAATCTTTGATATATAGAAATTGTGTTCTCGTGTTTATTCCCAAAATGTTTGATGTATTGCCCGTAGGAAAATGAAAATTTTTTCGAATCTTGATAAATTGTTCTTGAAATTCAATTTGTGTCTTTCTCAAAGTGAAAACTTCTCTTGTTAAAGGCGCTGTGCCAGTTCTATATCTGTTGATGAGAATTCTTATCTTTCAAGGTTGTATACTTGAATAGATGTTGGTATTTTTAAATTTTTTTATTCTAATAATTGTTTGATTGTTGACAAAGTACAGAGAAATGGAAGAAACTATGGTTGGTGATGTTTGGTTGCGAAGTAAAAGATAATGTTCTTAGTGATATGATTGGTTGAAGAGAAAGTAGAAAAGGAAATAAAAATTTAGTATGAAATTAAAATTTAAGTGATTTTTTATCATAAATAATAATTAAAATACTGAATTATTATGAATCAAATAGTTAAAATACCCCAGTATAATTCACCCTAATTTTCCTAAATTATAGTAAATTCAACGTCGTGGCAAAGTGAATATAATAGATAACCCATATGCTTTTCAAGGGTTTGGCATTTGAGCGCAAAAAGCAATGTTAATTTGGCAATTGATGGCGGATCCTCGCTTACTTGAGTGTAGGCTATTATCTCTTTGATCTTTTAAAAGTATTGTAATAATATATAAATTCATATTATTTTTTAATATTCCTCTTCGTAAAAAATATTAAAAATTTATTTTTGTCAACTGCACTATATATTTGGTCTTGCTCTTTTCCTATCATGTATAGTTTATTTGGTAATTTGATACTGACCAAATACTGCATATGTAGTTTAAAGGTATTTAATTGAAAAAAAAAACCATGCATACCATTATATATATATATATATATATATATATATATTGAAAAACACATTTAATATAAAAAAATTTTCTTCAACTATGAACATTAGAATTTAGTCAATATTGTATTGTTATGGGAGTTTCTAAAGATTAATTTTAAAATAAATTGTTGAAGTTTTCAAAGGCCAGTTGTCAGATTACTTAGGTATGATTCTAATATGCTACGCTATACCCGTATATATATATATATATATATTTGAAGAATATGCTACGATATACTAGCTAACGTGAAAAAAAAAAAAAAAATACAGTGAAACATTGCATTAAATATTCTTGATGAGCACCAACGTTAGTTCACATTTGACTGTTTTTGGACTTACATGGAATTAATTACTAGATATTTAATTTTGTTAAAAATTAGAATTGGATGCTTACACGGTGACCTCATTCTTAAATCCCACACTAAACATGATTAATTAACTTAATTAATCGATTTCTTACTTGATGAGAACCTAGTTGATGAGACAAGTACTTTTAACACAACTATGATAACCATGCATGTGAAAAAGCATGCTTGCTTCCGAAACATGTGTTTAATGTTATAAATTCTGATTTTATATATTAATAAATTTTAGTTTTATAGCATTGATTTGGTGATTGAAATATTATAAAATTTTGCATTTAATTAATTTTCAGTCGAACCTCGTATATAAAAAATTTCCAAAATTATGAAAAATAATTACTTAAGGAATATATTTCACAAATTCAACAATAATTTTCTATTTTTTATAAGCAAATTTTTTTTTTTTTATAAGTAATTTTTATTTTATTGATATATGAGGGGGAAAAAAAACTACATTCTATATAACAACAAGAGCTAGAATAAACCTTATTTTTGTCCATAATACCATTTGGCATTTGCATTGGGATCATGATGGAATAAACCTTATTTTGTCCGTACATATGTCGACATGCATTGAAACTTCTTCTTGCTTTCCATTTTTATTTTCCTTCATTTAATTATTTCAAGAAAGGAAAATTCGGTCTATATAAAATAATTTTCTACATATGAATCATGAGAAAAAAATTGTTGGCTTGTGCGATGGATCATTGGGCATGTATCTCGTGTAATGGATACATATCAGCCAATATTGACAGCCAATGGGAAAATCTTGATTCTTGATGAGCTTTTGTACAATTAATAGCATACTAGCAATTTTCACGGGTGTTCATTATTAGCTATTTTGTTGATTTATTAAGGAATATTTTTTTGACTGTTGAAATATAATAATAGAACAATCATTAAACATATTTTTAACATATAAGTGTGAATGAGTTCACTTAAAATTCTTTTATTTTAGTTAGAAATTTTGAATTTAAAATCTAGATATACAATTACATTTTAAAACACTTAAAAAAGTATTTCACTGCACTTTGAAATTATATTCGTCAGCTCTAGATTAGTCGGACAAATTTGATACCAAATTAAAAAACAAAAATAAATAAATAAACAAGTTCTTAAGATGGGAAACTGAAAGTTGTACAATTTCTACTTTCATTTTTCAGTTCTCCATTTTCTCAAAAATAAAAAATTAGAAAATTAAAAAAAAAATCACTTATCCTATTATGTTCAAATATATTCAATCCACTTAATCAATTCTAATAACTTAAATAAAAATACCTTTATCTTCGAGAGATGAGATAGGTGTGAAGTTTTTCTTTTTTAACTATAGATTTTAAATTCGAATTCTAGATATAAAACATTTTTAAAACTTAAAAAATGGTTTACCACCTTAATAGACATGCATCAAGCAAGTCAAAATTTATCTGCACTCTTGGATTGTAGGTTACAGGATGATTAAGACTGGAAAAAGATGAATATCTTTAAATTCTAATATACCTAGATTTTGTAACTTAAATTTAACTTAATTACACTCTCAACTTTCTATCTTCATCTGTTGTAATTTATAATTAATTTTCTTTCTTGAACTGTAGTTTAAATTAAAATCTCTTCATGTTCATCCAACATGCTATTCATTTATAAATGAATGAATGAACTTTTAAAAGAGATAAGTTATTTAATAATATATTTTTTAATGAATATCCAACAGTCATGATTGGCTAAACTTGATCTATTAATTCAGTTATAGCTTAAATAAAGGGCTCACTCTCAACCTAATTAATGTTTCCCAATACTCACACCAAACATTTCCAAAAGTTTGTTCTAACTTTACACCTCTTACAATTAGGCCCGTTTGGTTAAAAAATAAAAAATATGAATGAAAATGCGAATTGAGAATAAGAATAAGAATGAAGGGGAATGAGAATAAGAATAAGAATTATTGTTTTTAACATATTGTTTAGTTCATTTATTTATTAAAGAATGAGAATGAGAATAAAATTTAACTTGACATATGTTTTGTTAAATTATCTTATTTATATAATACATTTATTTTTAAATGTAACTTATATATTAACAATAAGATAACACAGTTTTTTTCTAAAATAAAATATGTAAAGATCGTCGAATTATTTAAATTTAAATTATATAAAATTATATTTATTTAAAATAATTACACTTTTAATATTATCATTATTGAAAAGGTAAATTAATATTATTAAAATTATTTATTTTCATAATGTCTTTTAATATTAATTAAGAGTATATTGAAAAATTAAAAAATATTATAATTTATATTTAGTTAGACATGATTTACATATGAGTGAAATTTTCATTCTCTAAAGGGAGAGGGGAATAGATAATTCCTAGGAAATTCTCATTCTCATTCCCATTAATCTTCTTTTTCTAATCAAATATCAACAATGAGAATCACTTATTCTCATTTCCATCTATTTTTTTCATGAACCAAACATCCCTTACAATTAGTGTTTAGGAAAACACTCAACTTAATTTTTATTGCATTAAGCCATGTGTTGATTGGTGCTATGAAACTTTTACCTTTTTTTTTTTTTTTGTAAGTTGAGTATAATTTAATTAGCTAGATTTGTGTTTTAATTCAAAAGTAGCCGGAAGTGTTTTTGGTCTCAAACCTCCAATATTTGTATATTAATCTGGATTCGCCCCGAATATCCCAGTTAAGGGAATAAAGTGTTTCATCTTAAGTTTTAAATTGATCTCATGACTATGGTTAAGGGAGAAAGGATCTATACCATCCCATCTTACCCTTTGAAGATAGCAAAAAGTCATTTTGCTTACATAAAGGATGAGCCTTCCTATGAAAATTCTCTCTTAATTATAGTCTCATATTTGACTTAAAAGAGAGGAAAATTTTTAGTCTCATTCATTTTTGGTCTAACAATAAAAGTGATTTCTTGTATGTTCCTTTTTTGACATTTTAAATTTTCCTTAATCTGGGTAGAATATTCAAAGTTTTAATATTTGAATTTTGTAATTAAAGATCTTATATTTAGACAAAAGACCTCAACATAAATCATATATAAGTATTGATTTGTTTTTATTTAATGGTCTAAAGTTTCTATTTAAAGAAAATGAACGAGTAATTTGCAATATTTAATATGTATTGGTTTATTTTCAATTTTAGAGGGAAAAAAATGCAACAAAGATAAAAATTTATTGGTCTGCAATATGTGATAGATGTCAAAATTTAGTGAAATGGACCTTTTGAGATGTGTCAAACTTTGTGGCAGCAAATGGACTTATCATTTATGGTATGTAAAAGCTTATTGCACAAAAAAAAAATTTATTGAATATAAAAAAAATAGGTTTAAAATTTTTTTTATTTAACTTATTGATTTTTAAAAATTTTTTACAAAGTAATTTTTTAAAATCTGTTTCTGACATAAATTTATTTACATACTTTTTTTCAAAAATATTTTCAAAATTAAAAAAAATAAAAATAAATTTTTTTTTGAAAAGCACTTTTACTATATATAATATCAAATCAAAAAGTACATCTTTTATTTGAGGGACCAGACAATATATTGATAATAATTTAATAACACATAAATAAGAGTAAATGATTAAGCATTTAGGTTAGCTTGTTACTAATTTATTTGTTGCAAACTTAATGAATTTGTTTGGATAAAATTCTGTACCTACTCTTTGTAATTTTAATCATATGAAAATATCAAACTTTACTTTAAAAGAATTCATTAAGTTGTGGATAAGATGACGTGAGTCTCTTCAAGTTTAACCATAATTTTCAAGTTTGAGCTATGAATATGAAATTACCTTAAATTTTATAAGGGAATATTTTGTCACCTTTAAAATTTTATTCGGCACGAACATAATTAGTGTGTATGTGATAATAGTTGACAGACTGAGGATTGAAAGAGTATTGAGAGAACAACCAATGATGTTTCCTGTATTGAAGTAATGAATATGTACAGATATTCTATGATTGTTACAACAGAATGATAAGCTAGAAGCGTAAGCGGTTACATGAGATAGAGATAGATAAAGAACAGAAGAAGTAGAGCAATCCATATCCTTATCACCCTCCCGTAAGTTGAACAAGGGATTGGACAATGTTCAACTTGTCTCTGAGCTGTAAGAACCGCTTTTTACTCAAGGGTTTAGTGAGGCAATATGCAATTTGATCGTCTGAAGCAATGTATTTGACAATTAAGGACTTGTTCAGCACTTTATCACGCGCAAAATGGTAGTCAATTTCCAAATGTTTGGACCTTGAGTGAAACACAGGCATATTTGTGAGTTATGTTGCGCTGAGATTGTCATAGCAGATGGTGGAAGGAGGAAGTTGACAATACCCAAGCCCATTGAGGAGTGATTAAAGCCACTTAATTTCTTAAACAACAATTGCTAAGACTCAATATTCCGCTTTGATGGATGACCAAGCAACACTTCTTTACTTGTGGGAACTCCACGAAATGAGGTTATTGCCCACAACGATCGTGTAACTAGTTGTGGACTTATGATCATAAATTGAGCTTGCCAGTCGACATGGCTATAAGACGAAATGGAGAATGCAGTGGATTTGCAAAGAATTAGGCCATGATTTACATTAGATTGAAGGTATCTTAAAATTCTCTTCATGGTAATCCAGCGTTCCATTGTGGGGTTATCCATGAATTGAGAAGCCTTGCAGGGGCGGAGTGATAATTAGATACGGGACTAATAATAACCAAAGTGTAAACGATCAAATATTTAATAATAATAATAATAAAAGTTAAAATATTATATTTGCATTAAATAATATATCAATAACCATCTTTAAATATTCCAAAATACATCATATTTCTAATCTATTAAAATTTACATCTCTTGCATGTCATGAAAATTATCTATAAGTGAATCTATATTAAACTTTTTAGCAATTTGCTTTTCAACATACACTAGCAAACAATTAACGAGAAATTCATCTTCCATCTTAATTATAAAGTGTTGTCTTGATTATGCTCATAATAGAAAATGATCACTACGTGGTAACTGTAGAAACTAGAAGTATAAAAATAAGAGTTACCACTCTATATATAAGCGGTAGATTTCTGATTTCTAAAGTGTTGTCTTGATTATGCTCATAATAGAAAATGATCACTACGTGGTAGCTGTAGAAACTAGAAGTATAAAAATAAGAGTTACCACTCTATATATAAGCGGTAGATTTCTGATTTCTAGTTTTCACCAACTATTGACATAAATCAGAAATAGTTGCCAAAGTTCTAAGATTAGAAAGTTGTCACACAAGATCAAAATACTTAAATCGCATTCTTAATTGTAGCATCTAATATTCTACAAAATTTTATAGATAAAATTTTTGCACCAACTTGTAAATGTCATCAATTCTAAATGATATACTCATCTCTCTTTGATCTAATGTTGAGCTAAGAATAAGCAACTCCACTATGTTATCATTGAACTTATTATTTAATTCTTGTAATTGAGAGTATATCATTGCATTAAAAATGTCAACTTTATAATAATGTTCTAATATAATTTCATCTTGTTGATGGCGAGCCCTTCCTTTACTTGCAACATATTGAGCATTAAAATTCGACACATGTATATTGAGTGATTGATAAAAAGATTTCACATTTGCAACTAATTCATCACATCCATCATCTCTCAATTTTTGAATGAGCAACATAGAAACAAGATACATTGCATTCAAAATATCTAAAGACTAAAGTTGTAAAGCTTGAAAAATCAAATTGGAAATCTCTAAAATTTTTCTCATAAAATGCAAAATGAAAATAAATTCAAAAGAAGTGAGCACCTCATAAGTTGCATTAGTATCTCCACGTTGAGCAGGTTTAGCTCCATCCTCAATAATATTCAATAAAACTTCACATGGTGCACTAAACATCTTTATCAAGATAGATTAAACTTCAAATGAGAACTCCAACAAATATCATCTACCCTTTGTAAAGAACCAATTTGATTAAGTCCTTTTCCACTTTCAAACTCATCAATGTTAAGTAAATAAGCAATATTTGAGGCATAGATAGCTTTTAATTGGTCACTACTATTACATGAGGCACTAACAATATTAATAATGAAGTTCAACTTGGTAAAACATTGATAGATAGAGATAACTTCTTTCCAGATAACAACGAGTGCAAATTGCAAATAATGTGCCAAACAACAAACATAATAAGCATAAGGACTGTCACCTAAAATTAAAGTTTGCAATCCATTCAATTCTCCATGCGTATTATTTGCACCATCTTAACCTTGCTCCCGAATATTTCGAACATTAAAAGTATGACGAGATAGGACAGAAAATATACATTCTTTCAATGTTGATGTAGTGGTGTCTTTAACATGAACAAGTCCAAAAAAAAAAAGGCTCTTGTAGAAAGACATCTTTGTCAACAAATCTCAAGACAACTGACATTTGCTTCTCTTAAGATTCATCTCAAGTTTCATCCACAATAATACAAAATTTTGTATCATCAATTTTTTCTTGTGTGGCATTCTCGACTTTAGTTGACAAGGCTTGTAAAATTTGTTTTTACATTGTTGGTGATGCATATGATACATTTCGTGGAGCTTTATCCAAAACTTCTATTATTTCCTCATTATAATAGGATATGAAACTCAATAGTTCTAAAAAATTTCCCCAATTTATTGATGTTATAGACTCATTAAAGAACATCCTTGAAATGTGAGGCATCTAGTTATCTTGATTGAAACTTTCAAGTGAAGTCTATTTTCAACTTCTTGAGATGTGAACTTCTCAAAACTTTGTACAATATGTGATTGTTGGATCATGAGATCTGCACATGCTTTCTCAGCATTTCAATGAGGCAAAGTGTGATCTTTTATGATGTGTGCCAAATATGCACAATTTTTTCCATCCCTTGCCTTTTTCCATAGTCGAAATCCAATAATAATAAATGCATTTGATCTAAAAGGTCCATCTTGAGTGTGGAATATATAGCATGATAAACAAAACGCAAAATCTGCACTAGGAGAATATTCTAACCAGAAGGTATACACCTTCTCCTCCACATCAACCTTAAGTGATCTACAAAAAATCATTGTTAACCCTATCTGTGCGTGCACCCAAAATCAGAGTGGACGCTTATGCCTCGTTGTACAATAAAATGCCATCTCATGTACAATGAGTCTGAAGTACTCCACGCACTGCTGAAAGTCACATCTAATGTATACAAAACTCTAATAATATAGTGGTCACAAGTCCAATCTGCAGGTATGTCTCACTTTCTGTCGCATTTTCCCATTTCATTTTCCAGCAAATACAGAACGGTTGAATGATCCGATGCTCAATTTAAATTGGCCTTGTCAGTACCCACCTTAAGTATTGGAATAATACAGCTGAAACCAATTGCCTTGAAAAGGACCTAGTGATGTGGCGTAAGCACTGCAAATAACAGTGAGGTAAAGAAAGTACGATATTATGAACAGGCTGTGACTTGTGAAGACACCAATATCAAAGAACAGATTCCACCAAGTTCTAAGCTATATTGCATCCTTCTATTTACTTCGGACAAATAAAAGAAATCAAGTTGTAATTTATAAGCATTGAACAAATTCTACAAAACTTTCCAGAACAATATACAGAAAACAGAACTAAAAAAATATAAAAGGTTGACAGCTCAGCATACAGTGTTGAAAATCTAACAGCAATTGTCAACATGGTCTGATGCTGCTAAGAAATTATCATAGTTGTATAGCAATGTCCCGAGCATGAAATGTTAAATTCAATGGAATCACCGTGAATTTGACATTTCACTTTACCCTACCGTAGGGCGCAAGTAAAATAATTTGACACTTCATATAGAAAGAAACATACAAAAAAAGAAAAAAAGAAGACAAAGTAGCCAAATTTAGGCCCCAGATAGGTGTTAATGATAATCAGGCACGAAAGGACTTGATCATTTAGTTAAACTAATCCTAGCTGTTAGATTTGTAATTTGTGCTGACAACATAGCATCAATACCAACAGTGCTTTCCTCAATAGCACATGGTAAAAAGAATGGATGTTAGCATTAGGAGGTAGTAGTGGTGGTAGCAAAAAGAAGCTTGTGAAAAGTTGAGTTAGGGATGGCACTTTAGTATCAATTAATCACCAGAGACAAAATTTGGATTTTCACACTGCCCCAACCAACTGCTTTTAGGCTGACAGGGTTCCTTCATTATTTGTACCCCACTCTTCCTTAGCCTCATTTCCATTGACAAGTACAGCACCATCTGTAGAAGCAGCATCCACCACCACAGCCTCCTGGCTCCCTTCTTCTCCATTATGTTCCTCTGTTATCTGTTCATCCCCATTTTGCTCTGCAGCCTGTGAAGAAAAAGAAAACACTTAAATGAGACGGAAGAGAATGACCAAAACCAAATTGGCACATAAATCAGTCATTTAGTTACTGCTGAAGCCTTAAACTACTCAGAAATAGATCTATATTCGTTTAGACCACTGAATTTCTCTAGTAAATAAATTAGCCCACTTTCATGGTACAAGGACAATTATTTATATTTGGATCCAAATGATTGTTTATAAACTATAATGCACATTGACTTCAAATTAAGAACACCAAGAAATGGATATCCTGACATACCAGGTCCTTTTCACAACCCCATAGTAGTATGCTCTTCATCAATCTTACCAACTGCCTCAAGAATTGATGAGTAAGTGATGCGATCATAATCAAATCCTTTCAAAGTCATCTCTCTCATCAGATTTGCAGCATCCTCAAACATACCAGCACGACTCATGCAGCTTAGAATAGTATTGTAAGAAACAGCATCTGGTTTAATAATTGAATGTTTCATCTTCATGAACATTTCAATTGCTCGGTTTGGAACACCTGTCCTAGCCAAGCCATTTAAGACAATGTTATGGGAGTTGATGTCTGGAGAGATGCCATTTTCTTCCATGGTTCTGAGAAAGGAATGAGCTTCATCTACCATGCCAGCTCTTACCATCCCTGACATGAGTGCATTGTAAGTATAAACATCAGGTGTACACCCAAGTTTCTTCATTTCGTTAAAAAGATCCACAGCCTCACTAAGACGGCCACGCTTTCCGAAATGCTTAATCATCACAGCATATACGCGGGCACTTGTATGTCCACAGTTCTCTTTTAACTCTAGAAACAACTCGTTTGCAACTTCATATCGTTTTGCCTTTCCAAGACTGTTGATCAAACTGCAATAGGCAGCTGCACAAGGTGGAAAACCCTTTTCGTCCATCTCTTCCAGAAGCAATAAAGCTTTCTCCACTCTATTTGTTTTGCAAAAGCCATCAATAAGAATTGAGTACGTAAAAGAGCTAGGGCCAATACCATTTGCTTTCATTTTCTCAAACCATGAAACAGCCTCGGAAGCTGGAGCTTTGCTGTCAAATAAAGCCTTAATTACAGTGTTATATGTTACCACATTCGGTTTACATTGCCACACCTCCATTTGGTCAAAAAGCTTAAGTGCATCTTCCAAACGACGCGCTTTTCCCAAAATGTTAATCAAATTGTTTATGAGCACAATGTCAGGCTTGCAGCCATCTTTTAACATATCCAAGAACACATTATAAGCACCATCAACTCTGCCAGCTTTTCCAAGCCCCTTAATCCACTCTGTGTAAGTAAAGACAGTTGGAGCACAACCCTTAACTTTCATCTCCTGGATCAAATCCAAAGCTTTGTCAACCTTATCCAACTTGAAATAAATTCCCAATAAGGTTGTATAAATCTTTGCAGTGGGATGTAAACCATTTACTTTCATTTCATCGAACAACCTTATTGCAGATTCATCGCGATCCAATTTCCCGAAAGCTGAAATAAGTGCACTGTAAGTTATAGTGTCCGGAAAACAGTTGCCCTCATTACACATCTCATTGTAAAGCTCATGGACCTTCCCATGATGACCTTCTTGCATCAATATCAAGATCATAGTGTTATAAGTGCTCACTGTTGGTTTACATTTGCGACCTTTTATTTGATAAAATACAGAGAGTGCCTTGTTCACCATCTTGGCCTTGCCCAATATTTTGACAATTTCAGATAAATTAGCAGGACTGATAATGCAAGTACTCCTCACCATATCTTGGATTGTCTTCCACATTTCACCGTACAGCCCAACTTCATCCAAACAATGAATTAATGCCATGTAAGTAGTAGAATCATGCTCAAAGTTTCTCCTTTTCCCAGCCCACTTGAAAAACTGGATTTTCACATTAACCTCAACATCTATCTTCAAAACCTCATGAACCAAGCGATGATCAACTTTCAACTTTAGCACTTCTAAGGCCTTTTCAGCATCAAGACCCCACTTGAATATCTTTAGGATCCTTATGAATCTCTCATCCAATATCCGGACTGAAAGGTCCTTCCTTGATATCTTTCTACTCATAGGCAACTTTTGCAACTCATCCTTTGGACCAGATACCCTGAACATTTGGACTATTTCATTTTCTGCCAAGGTAAAAAATAAATTATATCGCAACACAAAAAGTTGTGAACTTTAAAATCTTATCCACTGCGGAACCTCTAGAAAAAACGAAAAAGTGAAACAACAAGAAGGAATTAACATAAGTTGTATATTCTATCCGTTGAAACATGTGAAGAGGAATTCATGACTGCTACCTGTTTGTTTAATTCTCTCACAGAGATGGCACAAAGTCGATATTGATCGATTTGAAGCAATAAATCTCACAGCCATCTTCACCATTTTCCTAAACCTTTGCCACTTGACAGACAAGCAGAAAAAGATACGATAAAATTATCTGCCAGTATCGCCGCAGAGAGTCATACCACCAAGCATTTTCATTAATCGTATGAGCATTACCCGGAAAATTCGCATATTGGAACTTTTAAAGGAAAAATGTGAGTGGGTCTGTTTACAAAGATGTCGATTTTTTTCCCAAATTACCCAAAGTCACTATTGATTTTGAAATTATAGAAACGGAAACAACTATCATATATCCTGCACAAGAGAAAGTAAGTGTTCGCAAAGGACCCAAGATATAAAATGAATCCCAAAGAAAGACAACAAGCACCAGAAAGACTAGAGAAGAGAAGGTGAGGAGGACCTTGATGAGAAGATTGAAGTGAAATTCTGAAAAAAAAAAAAAAAAAAAGAAAATGTCACTAAAGAATATTCAAAGCCCAATTATGGAACAGAAACTTGTTCGCAATATTTTATCAAATTGTGGTTTTTCTCACCCTATAATTTGATTACACTAATTCATTTTTCCAGCAACTGATTCATCACCACAGTTCTAAGCTAGTAAAAACCCCATTACAGTAACAAACAGCTTCATACAAGACCAAAGAGTTATTAATCTAACTAAACTTAATTGTCCTCTTATCACGATCCAATATTTCAGCATTACCTGAACTTGCAGCAAACTGCAAAGCTCACTGGACCAGAATATTATGTCTCCTTAGCCTCATTTATTTTCAACATTTACAGCATTGAGATTTATTGATTGTCTCATACAGTACCTTTGATATTGGGACAACATTCACGCACTATGTTAATTAAAGTCACTTTTTAAGTCATTTCAGAGGTAAGATGTGGTTATAACTCATAACAATAAATCTCATGACAATTAATACTATAAATCCTAGGTTTTAAAATTATCTGCGATTTCCTTTGTCATGGCAAATGCAAATGATGCAAATGATGCAAAATGAAATCATGACCAGAATGATAAACACTAACTCAAGCCCCTTTTATCCATCTGCAATTATTATGACTAATATTTTTACATACCTGAGACTGGTAGTTCCATATACAAACAGTCCCTGAATACAAAATCACTAGAATCCTGCAGTACAGCCATACCAAATAGCATGTCAATTCTAAGCATCTTCACCATCTTTCTCTTCCAGCAAATGTTCCGCATCTAGTAAATTGACTTGATAGACAGTTAAACAAAATCTGCGAATGAAGAGTATAGTATACCATGGTTCATTTGGATGTAGGTCCACAGATTTTACTCTCTGATCTTTGAGCAAGTTTCCTCTGATTCACATGTCAGACAAGAAAATCCCAAACAAGAGTAAGGAACTTCCATAAAGAGTGACAAGATCTATACCATCAAATGAAACCAAATTAAAGAATGTATTTAATGATACCTTTATTTCAAGTCAGAGAGGCTGTTGACACAAAAAGAAATACTCGTTAGTTCCAAATCCAGCACCAGATCTCAAATTAAAAGAAAAACAAAATCACCATACAATCGCACAGAAAACAAATGGATATTGAAGAAAATTCGAATCTTAAAATAGCTCAAAACCAAAGTATTTGACAGAATCCAAACATTCGTCAATTTATCAGTAGCCAAACGCACATACGAAGTTCACTGAAACTATGATATTCGAATAATTACTCAACAAACAGCTAAATTTGAATTCGCGCGAAACAAACATCAGATCTCAGGTATATAAAAATCATTTACACTCTGATTGGTTGAAATGAATTAAAATATAACTTCGAGGGCCCAAATCCACCACAGCTAATTAGAAGTTAACAGATTCCGACATCATACAATGGAACAAATAAACCAAAAGAAGTGTCCAATTACGTGATTAGAGTACATAAATCCAAATAATTAGACGCATAGTCGAACTCGAAAAAGAAACATCAAAACGACCATACAATTAGGGACTGATAGAGAAACGACAATAGATCACGAGCTCACGTTTTCGCAGATCGTGAGAGCTAGAAATCCAGGTGATCAAGCGATAGTAGGAGGGAAGAAAGAAAGGAAAGAAG
>CATIWF010099378.1:0-19132 GCA_949630135.1 Balakata baccata
GGGGTTTTCACGACTTTATTATTAAATCTTAGTTGACAAATATTCATACCAATTAACTAAAGCAATTAGCAAATTTTTTTCAAAGTATTCATTACTTATCACATGCATATCCTCAATTTTTCAACGAAGACGTGCAAAAAAAAAAAGGGTTTTTCACGACTTTATTATTAAATCTTAGTTGACAAATATTCATACCAATTAATTAAAGCAATTAACATTCTACGGAAAGTACTTGCCTGGATTCATGATCCAACCACTGATGATTGCTATTACATTCTAACTGAATCCTTGATCTTCACACACTATAAATAACTAACCCAACTGCCACTTTCTTTCATCCAACTACCAGCTGTCTCTTTTCTTATACAAAACAAAAAACTACACTTAACATCTCTAAATTTGTTTCTGCTTCACATTCCCTTTTCTACTTCTTCTTCATCTTCCACTTATCAAATGGTGCTACCTATAACGTGATAACTTATGGGGCGAAACAGGATGGAAAAACCGATTCGACCGGGTCATTCCTGAAGGCATGGGGAGCTGCTTGTACGTCAGCAACAGCAGCTACAATTAACGTACCAAAGGGAAGGTACTTGATCAAAACAATAGAGTTTAGAGGTCCATGCAAGGCTAGAATTACGTTTTTGATTGATGGAACCATCGTAGCTCCAGCGGATTATCGAGCTATTGGGAGCACTGGCTATTGGATTCTGTTCATTCAGGTTAATCAGATATCGGTTTTCGGCGGTACTCTTGATGCAAAGGGTTCTGCCTTCTGGGCTTGTAGAACCTCTGGAAAAACTTGCCCTGCTGGAGCAAGAGTGAGTTCATATATTATTTACTTAAATCACATTGTATGTAAAATCCTACTGGATACTGATTTTTTTATTTTGATTATAATGCAGTCGATGACATTCAACTGGGCAAACGACGTCGTAGTAAGTGGGCTGACATCTATCAATAGTCAGTTAAGTCACCTTGTAATTAACAGTTGCAAGAATGTTCAAGTTCGAAATGTGAAGCTTACAGCTCCTGATCAGAGCCCCAACACTGATGGCATCCATGTTCGGAGATCAACAGGCGTGACAATCACTGGCAGTACTCTTCAGACCGGAGACGACTGCATATCTATAGGCCCTGGCACAAGGAACTTGTACATGAGCCAGATTAAGTGTGGCCCTGGACACGGCATCAGGTATATATACACCCCAACATTTTACACTTACTTTCTTTTTTTTTTTGGAAAAATTGAGGTCAGAAATCAAAAAAACACAAAATCATCCTAATTAGGTTAACACAATCTTAACTTCGCATCATATCCCTCAGCACAACCCAACATTTTACACATAAGTCTCGAATTTTGCTTTGAATTTATAATGCAAATTAAAGCCTTGTTTCATGATTCTCACAGCATTGGAAGCCTTGCTAGAGAATTTGAGGAGGATGGAGTACAAAATGTAACCCTAACAGATGCAGTTTTCACAGGATCAGATAATGGTGTAAGGATTAAATCATGGGCTAGACCCAGCACTAGCTTTGTGAAAGATGTTCTCTACCAAAACATTATCATGAGAAATGTGGAAAATCCCATTCTCATTGACCAGAATTACTGCCCTGACAACATTGGTTGCCCTAATCAGGTAACCACAGATTAAAACCCATCATCCACTGTTACCAATTAATTAATAATATAATTCATAATTAGAGTCTTATTTGATTTTAATTTGAAAATCGATAGAGCTCTGGCACGAAGATAAGTCAAGTAACATATAAAAATATACAAGGAACATCTGCCACAGCACAGGCTGTGATATTCGAGTGCAGCCGTACTAATCCATGCAAGGGAATTGTATTACAAGACATAAAGCTAACTTATATGAATAAAGCAGCAACATCTTCTTGTCAGAACATAGATGGATTCAGCACTGGAATATCCATACCCACAAGTTGCTTATGATTAAGAATTCATAATTGTATTTTCTTCTACATATTTGCCACATAAACAAATTGTAAAATTATTTTTTTTATATACAATGTACAGACTTGATATTAAATTCACGATCTCTTATTTCTGATATGACTACCCAATTGGTTGACTTAACTTAAAATTAGAAGTTGTACATTATATTTAGTAACAATGCCTCTTTTTCCAATTATGGAAGAGTTCACTGAGTTCGGAATGAACCAAACGAAGCCCATGGACAATTTAAAAACAAAGAGCCCATGAATTAAATTGCTAAAATAATTGACACTGACAAAATCAAATCTCTGTGATTACTATTTCCTATTGATTTTTTCTTTAACTCCGTCGTCCAAATTAGTCTAAATTCTCACGGAACATATTCAGAGTATCTCCAACACAATAGAATAAAAAATATTTTAAAGTATTTTTAAATTTAGATAATAAAGGCTCTTCATTTTACTTTATCCCATAAAAATTAATATTTATCAAAAGTAAATAGTTTTTATTATGAGAAAAATATTTTAGAAAAACATACTAATAAAAAAAGATAACATATATAGAAAATTGAAATGTATTAATTATAATTGAAATAGATAGTGAACTTTAACTCTTTAGGAGAAATTCTTTTCTAATCCATTTATTGAATGACATGTATGTATATTGCATTTATTTCAAACAATGAGAATAAAATAATTAAATACATATTAATGAATAATTGTTTAGTCTATAAATGACATGGTAGGCATAGTCTACCTAAGAATTTCTCACTCTCTAGATGTAGAGAATTAAACTCACTATTTTCTCTAAATTTTAAACATAAAGAATTATTGAAAATTTTTTTGATGGAATAACTCTTTAAAATAAAGATTCTATTGTAGATGTTCTAAATAAAGGGTAAACGGGATGCTCTTTAAACTTAAGTTAGATCAAAATCAAATTAAAATTTAGATACTTCCTTAGAAAACTAGTGAGAAATTAAAATTAAAAAAAAAACAAATAAACCAACAATCATTCGTGGAGGAGGCTTAAAATTAAAAATGAAAATGGAAGCTGCAATAGACACACTAATTTTCATTGAAAAAAATAGGAAAGAAGATAAAATAAGTAAATAATTTGGAATTGTTAGGCCACTCAAGACTTTGATACCATGACAGCATTTAAAAACAAAATCTCAAATATTATTAGTATTAGTCACATATTATATTCACAAGAAGTAAAGTTATAGTACAAAAGAAAATAATAGTATAAAACAACTAACTATATATTTTAAAAAAAAAAAAAACTTAACCCATTAATAAACTAATATTTTTAATTATATGAAACTTTTTATTGATTCTCTTGCAAAACACAATCAAAATTTTAAAAACTTTAATATTTGAAAAAAAAAAAGAAACATGAGAAAAACGAAGTTAAAAATTGGATTATAAATGATGTTTATAACTTATTTCTTCATAATACATGCATAAACAGCGCCTACATTGTTATAAAATTAATTTTATATATTAACTATATAATAAAAAATTATTTATAATTTCAAATTCTAACGGTTGGATAAAATATATTTAATACGAGTGAAAGCAAATATCATTAATATCAATATATTATTATATGTTAAAAATTAAAATTTTAGTACACAGTGATTATTTTATTTCATCGAAAATTAGTTTTATGATAAAAATAAAACAATTTCAATTAAAAAAAAAATTCAAGGTATAAATTAGCCTCTAAACTATATTCTATAGAATGAATCATCGTCTCAACTTTAGTTCAGTGTAGATAAGTCATCGAACTTTAAATTCCGTGCATTATGCCCCTTAAATTAAAACCGTAAGTCAATTCGATATGATGATAAATGGTGACTCGTTCTATAGGATATAGTTCATAAACTAATTTATACTGATTTTAAAGTTTGATGACTTATTTACATTAAATCAAAGATAAAAAAATGACTCACTTCATAGAGTATTGTAATTTTTAACAAAAATTTAACACAAAATCCGAACCAATTTTATTATTGTTTCCCAAGATCATAAATATGTATAATTAAATCTCAGTCACATTAATATATAATGAATTGAAATTAAAGTTCAATGACAATTACCTCTATAAGTAATCCACCAAGGAAGAGTTTTTCAGAGTCTTTTACAAAGTGATCTTTTTTGGTAGAGGCTGGAGTATTGAAGAATAATTTGAGACCCTTTTCTCTTGTGTGGAAGAATAGTTTTTACGTGCAAAAAACCCCTAACTTTCCATAAGGGCAGTTTTTCATTCCACTCTCCCACTTCAATTTGGTAACTGCTGCTGTAGTTTTTTTTTTTTTTAATAGTTAACCCATCATGAGTGTAACATAAATGAGCTAATTTACATCTTTGCATAAAAAATATATATAAAAAAAAAACTGAAATACAAATCATACTTTCGGTCAACTAATAAAAAAATAAAAAAGAAAAGAAATTATTCCCTCCATGTTTGACAGCTCGTGGATGATAATGGAAGTTTCCTTTGACCATCTTTCTCGTCTGGAGAAAAAAATGAAAAATTGAATCAATTTCGGCTTCAGCCGACAATGTATTTCCAGTTTGATAAATGTGTCAAATACTGTGTAGGTATTGAATACTGATAAATTTTTTTTTTTTTTTTTTTTTCTAACCACATCTCATTTCAGTCGGTCAATTAGAATTATATATTAATACTAATTATATTCATATTGAATAGAACTTTATGGAGGATAAAATATTCACGCATAAATTTTAAAGTAATTGCATATTCAAAACTCGATATATAAATTTCTGATTAAATTAGAAAAAATTCATGTCATTTTATTCACATTTTTATAAGTAATATTGATCGTATTTTTAATATGAAAACTGTTTTAGCCATGGAATTATTTACTTTTTAATAAATTTCTTAAAATTGCGTCGCCGTCCTTAACAAAATTTAGGTATTTGTCAACTCATCCATGTTTTCCATCACCTAATATAATTCTTGACTAAATCAAGTTACCCAAAATTATATATCATCCCAAAGTATAAAGTCATCTGACTTTACCCTTAAAAAAGTGGGATGGGATGGTACGTAGGAGATTAGGAGTCATTTCTTTCTTACATTAAGTTGGAACTCAAAGTATGAAATACTTTTAGTATTTACTGTGTATAATATAATTATGTAACGCATAATCCTTAATTTTAAGGGCTTAAATACTTAAGGAAAAAAAAAAAGATAATTATTTTTGCAGTTTTTTTAATAATAATGATGGAAAAGGAAATATCCAAATTAAAGGTTGCCTCTTTGACTTGTGTAGATATAAAGGACAAAGCAATGGGGTAGGATTAGAAATAGATACGTTTGCTTTGGTTTGCCTATTAAATTAAGGAAATTAGGTATTCATAGATATTTTGTACTATGATTACCATTCATCGTTTTCAAATTAAAAAAAAAAAAAAAGCTTAAGATTATTTAGTTATTTGCAACGATGTTTGATACATTTAGTCACTTAAATTTTTTTTTAGTCCATCTTACTCTTTGTTCAACTCATAAAATACACATACTGCCTCTGGATGCTGATATGGCAAGAAAAATTTTTCATTTTATTAATAATGTCATATCAACTGTCATTTCAGTAACAAAATGGCATATATTCTATTTTACGAATTAGACAAATAGTAAAGTGAACCCAAAATAGAGTTCGATAGCTAAGTGAACCAAAAATTATTACAGTAGACTAAATGGCAAAAACGAATATTTTCATGGGCTGTCTAAAAAATATAACCATTATCATTTATCTAAAATTTTTTACATAAATCGAGTTTATACAAATTAAACTAATAAGAGAATATTTTTTGACTAAAGTGTTATATAAATTATTTTTTCTTCGTGATATTTTCTTATTAATTTAATCTATATAGATTTGAGATATATATGAAAACTTTTTCCGTATCATAAATCAAAAATCACAATCCAAGAAGAAATCTATTTGGATAGAGCAAGTAAATATATAAAGACGTGATTACCTTCAAGTCTTTAAAATGAAGCCATGTGCACATGATTCTTTAAGTTTAGATTTGATGGGTTCCATTCCCATGTGGGTTTCAAATTTTATCTAAGCTTTTTTTTTTTTTTTATCAATATCTAAGCTTAATTAGGATTTCATTTTATACATATAATTGATTCATGATTGATTTATGTCATTATTGGATACCATAATAAAAGGATTAAAGTGCAATTCACTCTTTAAATTTAGTACGAAATTCATTTTTTATTTTTAAAATTATGCGATAATTAACTCAAAAAATTAATATGGCGACATATATTAGGAAAAAGATATAGTTTTGATTCTTGAACATATTAATTTATTTTTTTTATTTTTTAAAAAATTAAATAAAATGATAAGAATATATTTTATCTTAACTAGATATCTCGAATTTGAATCTTAAATATATAGCAATTTTAAAATTTTAAAATGAGCATTTTACATCTTTAATAAACTTAACTTATTCCAGCATAAATTCAGACTAATCGGAATGACTAAAAATCTGAAATTACTAAAGTACATCATATTAATTTTGAAAAAAAAAATCATGTTTGTGGAACCAATAAATTAACACAACCAAAATATATGCTCATCTCTTTTTGCAGGACTTGTAATTAAGTATAAAAAAACTATATACTTTTTAAAACTATTCAATTTTTTTTATAATTATTTATACTTTCAAAAAAATATAAAAAAAAACTAATCCTATAATTTCTTGACAGACTATGATGATATTGATTAATCAAGTATTATTTAATTAATAGTAATATGAAAAGAATATATGCAAAATCATGGTTTAATTAATTTTAATGGTTAATAAAATCCGATGAAGAATTAGAATTTATCCACAAAGAACGATTTCATACCATCGCAAATATTCATTATAATCTGGCAAAGGAATTGGATTTTATTTGTTAAATAAATAAAAATAATTAGAAAGAAATAGTGGTGGGGTGGGTACCCACCATTTTGTTATTGTTTCAAGTGCTTTTGTAAGTTTCTGATATGGACAATAATGGCGGCCAAACTATTATTTTAACCTTTTAATATTTAAATTTATGAAATTATTTTATTTTTAAATAACAATATTATTTTTTTAAAAAAAGTAAAACCAAAAAGATTACTAACTCAAGCTAGTGGACTCATTAAAATTCCCTAAAATCTCTTGATAAAGCTTCTGAAAAAGATGATTCTTAACTAAAATTAATAACAAAATTATTCAAGTTCTGAACATATCTCAAACCGTAAAACGGACGAAAATACGTATGATTTACATTACAAAAACTACTAAACTAAACTAGCCAACTATCAATCCAAACAAAAACACGATAATAAGGATAATTGAGGTACTTCTCTAATCCACCATATACAATATATGCATAAACATGATACATATTATAGTAATATCGGAGCTTGACTATGAATTTTTGGGTGCAAAAACACAATAATAATTCTTATAGTTAAGAAAAAAATATTTATCATAATTCTTTATTATACTACATATGTAAGTACTTTTCAAAATTTTAAGGAGCGAATATTAAAATTATAAGAAAAATATTTATCATAATTTTTAATTATACTTCATATATATAAGAAAATTTTAAAATTTTGGGGGACGATGATCCGGTTCATAAAGCTCTGCCCTTGGATATTAGAATTAATGCGAAGGTGCAAGATAATTTTGATTAAGCAGTCTTATTAGGGTTAACTCTCCCTCAATATTTTAGCCAAGGAACGCTCTGGTGGTTTCACCTAAACTAATTAAATGGTTGGATAATCATTTAATTTTTTGATGTGAAACTCCTTTTAGGTTTTGAATCATCACAAAAGTCAATCGCTAATCTCTCTCGGTTAAATATAGAGAAAATTTGCAAATTATATTAACGGCTCTATTGTCGCATAAATCAAATATGTATGAAAAATATAAAGATAATTTTATAAATAAAATAAATATATATATATATTTATTTATTGGTATATGTTCATTATTCATTAATTTATCGATAAATAGTCATTTTATTTTAAAATAAAATTAATATTTTTTTTTGTATTTTTTTTGTATTTGTGTAGATTGTTTTGTTTTTTTATACTTTTTATTTCGATTTTTTTTGTTACATTTTTAGTTTTTTTTGAAAATAGTTCAATAAATTTATACTTAAAAATAAAAACATAAAAAAAAATATCTATTAAATTAAATAAACAGAAAAATAAAATGAACTTTTATTAATAAATTAATAAATTTTTTTTTCAATTTTTCAATAAACTAATAAATTTTTTGTTCATTTCGCAATGAATTTTTTCAGTTTATTCGTAATGAACATTCTCATTAAATTGATAAATATTTACTTTATTCATAATAAATTTTTTTTAATGAACTAATAAACTTTTTTTAATAAATTAATAAACTCTTAGTTCATTCGTAATGAATTTTTTTAATTTATTAGCAATCTCATTAAATTAATAAATATTTACTTTATTTGTAATAAAAAATTTTTAATAAATTAATAAACTTTTAGTTCATTCGTAATGAACTTTTTCAATTTATTCGCAATGATTATTTTAATAAACTGATAAAACTTTACTTTATTAATAATGAATCATTTTTAATGATGTAATGAATATTTTTTAATAAACTAATAAATTCTTAGTTCATTTGTAATGAATCTTTTCTATTTATTCGAAATAAAATCTTGTCAATAAACTAATAAACATTTACTTTATTCGTAATAAATCTTTTTTAATAAATATTTTTCAATAAATTAATAAATTTTTATTCAATAACATATGATGAATATTTATAAAAATATCACTGTATAATTGATAATTATGAGTTTAATTTATTTACAAAATTGATGTCATCTCTTACATTTGTGATTGATCTTGATTTATAATATTACATGGATTAGAGTCCAACATATAATAATCAGTTGTATTACACAATAACAACTAAAATGTTATATAAAAAACAGACGTAATTGTTAATGTATCATAAAAAAATATAACGTAGCAACCGACGTATTATAAAAAACTAATTATAAGTGATTTTAATAAAACTAAAATATACTTGAGTAATTTTTTTATAAAAAAATCAATAAAAACAAATTACTGTGAGTGAAAACCTCCCTCGACAAAAATTTGTAGTACCCGAGAAATGAAGTACCCTATAAATTATTAAATATTTATTAATTAAAAAATTTTAGTAGCTGCACTTTTTATTTATTAATTAGACTAATTTTTTCAAAAAAAAAAAAAAAAAGGGAAGAGCCCCAAAAAAATTCAATTATTTGTAGCCTTAAAAAGGTTAGAAAAAAGGTTGTCTTCACAAATTCTTTTCCTTATTTAATTTCTCTCTTATCCGATGGATAAATTATAAATGGTGGGTGAGCCTCTGTATTATTTTTGTTTATTTATTATTTATCTGTTCAATTTTTTTTTTTAAATGAACTAATAATGTGAAAGATTCCATTATATGTCATTCCACATAAATGAAGGTTTTTGCTATAATATATTAATATGTATTAATATATTTAAATTTTTATGTATAATAAATTACAGATCATTTAATTTAATAATTAGAATTAAATAATTGGGTGGTTATATATTTTGAATTTTTATTTAGTAGATTGATTAATCTGATTACAAATAACTTTAAAATTAAAAATAAATAATTTATCAGGTGCGCATAAAATAAATTACAAAAGCAACAAAATATTTAGTTTTTTATTTTTTTTTTATAAAAAAAAAAAAAAAAAAACTACACCAGAAGTGGGTGCTGATATTTGCTACTGTGTCAGCTTCTGGTTACCAAAGCCAAAAGTAAAATTAGGATTTGAGTTCTCGGAAAATTATTTTCTGGGTTTCTGAATTCAGGGTAAGGATATTCAGGATTTGTTTTTTCAGCAAAATAATCAGGTATTAGATTGTCAATTATCTGCTGTGAGTTGGGTTTTGTTTTAATTGATTATCAGCTGAGTTTTGATGTATGCAGCGGTTGTATGTTGGCTGCGAAAGGAAATTGATAAACCAACTTTCTTTTGAGATTGCCGCTGATCATTTCTAGTAAGTTTGAGAATTGGGTATTTCAAGCATAGCAAGTATAGTAATTTGCTGGTATGTGCTAAGATGGCCTTGCTCAATTGGTAATTCTTGATTATGTTGAGAGAGAGATGATTTCTAATCTTTGAAATCCAAGAATCAAGATGCGCTGATTATTGAATTTTTTTTTTTTTTTTTTGCATTATCATGGAGAAGCATAAATAATTTCTGGGGTTTTTTTTTTTTGGAATTCGAAGAATCAGGATTCGACTGTAAGGAAGTGATTACTTTGTGAAATTTAGTTGATAACTGATCATGGAGGAACAGGTGAATTTTAAGATGCGAACAATGGAGAAACAGCAAAGTTTTAAGCAGCAGAAAGTGATGGAGAAACAGCAAAGTTTTAAGCAGCAGAAAGTGATGGAAAAACACCCAAGTTTTCACGGTGGAACAGAAAATCATTCGACTTCCCGGGGAGTGATGGAAAAACACCCAAGCTTTCGGGGAGCACTGGAGAAACAGAAAAGTTTTCGTGGGTTCGTGGAGAAACAGAAGAGCTTTCGAGCTGTAATGGAAAGGCAGCTCAGTTTTATTGGAGGTGGTGAGAGAAAGAAAAACAAAGAATCACCAGGAAAAAGAGGTGACTCGCCGATTCATTTGGCTGCTCGAGCAGGGAATTTGACTAGAGTTAGAGAGATTCTTAAGAACTGTGATGGTCAAGAAGCAAAGGATTTGTTGGCAAGAACCAATCAGGAAGGAGAAACTCCGCTTTACACGGCAACAGAAAATGGGAATGTGGAAATAGTTGTAGAGATGTTGGGATATATGGATCTTGAGACTGCTTCTATTGCAGCTAGGAATGGGTTTGATCCATTCCATGTTGCAGCAAAGAATGGTCATTTGGGTAAGACTTAGTCTAATTTGCATTATTTAACCAATTTTCTCTGTTAATATTATATGATGAAGTCCTAACATATAATTGCCCTTTCTTGATAGCAGCTGTTTGAACACTTAAAAAACTTAGATGTTTTCAATAGTTTTGTGTTAAACATCACTGAAGTACAAGAGTTGCTTTGTTTGTCATATTGCATTACTATTAGGTTCTGTAATATTCTCGTATGAACAGAAAACAATTTTAAGGAAATTCCTAATGTTGTCTCGATGAGGGTTCAACTCAACTCAAGATGTCGCCCATTATGATCAAGTTGACCGCACAAAACCTTTTCTTCCATTTTCCTTATGTAGGACCACTTTGCTGAACATGACTTTAGTTGTATCTTGAGTGTAACCCACTGCGGCCATCTTCCTTATCTGAGTCTGGAATGGCTGTAACAAGTTACATGATTTTTAAGCAAGAGAATGTCAGGTTTTTCCCTTTTCTATCTGCAATGCCAGATTAAATATGCCACTTCTTGAACATTTTTTCTTTTTCTGTTTTCTCATTTGTTTCTTTTTATTGCTTCTGATTTTTTTTTTAACCTTCAATCTTGCAGAGGTGTTGAAGGAACTTTTGCATGCATTTCCTAACTTGGCTATGACCACAGATTTATCCTGTACAACTGCCTTGCATACAGCTGCCACTCAAGGTCATTCCGATGTGGTCAATCTCCTTCTGGAAACAGATTCTAATCTAGTTAAAATTGCCCGGAATAATGGTAAGACTGCTCTCCATTCAGCTGCAAGGATGGGACATGTGGAAGTAGTGAGGTCTCTATTAACCAAGGATCCAAGCACTGGCTGTAGGACTGATAAGAAAGGACAAACTGCACTGCATATGGCTGTGAAAGGGCAAAATGAGGAAATTGTGATGGAATTGCTAAAGCCTGATCCATCTGTTGTGACATTGGAAGATAATAAAGGAAACACACCGTTGCATATTGCCATTAAGAAGGGTCGTACTCAGGTATATTTATATCTTTAGCTTTCATTCCTATGACTTAGCTAACATGTTATGGTGAATTTACAGCTGATGATATTTCCTTCCGTAAAATTTATCTTATTGCATTATCCAAAGAAATATTGATTGGTGATGCCTGAAATCTAGTTGAAGATTTCAATTTTTTAAGGTACTAAGATAACAAGTATGTTTGTAATTGATGCTGCCTTCAATAATATTTTAAAAGTGGATTTTCATATTGCTGTCATAGTGTATGAGGAGTTTCTACAACTTGATTGCTGAAAGCCTCATAAGACTCATGTATTAGAAAACCAAAGTTTGCCCTTTTCTTTGGTTGTGGAAGAGAAAGATCCATGTATAAACCTGTTAGATTAAGATTGAAGCATATTAAGTTGAGATTAGTCATATGATGCTGGAAAAGACAAACTAGATCCAATTTCTGATTCCTTTTACTAAAGTGTAATTGTATAGCTATTACAATGTTCGGACTGATACCAGTTTTGTGCATACTTATAAGCAAACCGTGGATATCCAAAGAGTTCAGTTGGTTTGAATTATTAGGTACACACACATCTAACATTAATGCATTACTTGTCTAAGTTCAGTTGGCCATTAATTATTAAGACCATTCTGGTTGGTATTTGTTATTAAAACTTCCATTCCATGAAGTGAGGACAATAGAATAAAATTTATCTTGAAACCCACCAAACAACAAAGGAATGTGATCAACAGAAAGGACTGAAATAATTCACAGCTTAGTTTTCTCAGATCTTAGACAAGCAGAACAGGATTTTGATTTAGTAGCTGGAGAGTTGAAGTTATGAAATCATCCCCCTGGTCAGAACAAATTCTAGCCACTCACCATTTTGTCAAACTAAATGAAGTGTTTCTTCAAGCTTCCTGCTAGAATCCACTTATGAAAGTTAGAATTTCAAGGATCACTTTGCTTCTGGCCAAGTAATTGTATTCCTAAAGAATAAAGCATTGTTAAAGGGATAAATCTCTCATTGAAGTAAATATGGACTAAGCAGCAAAACTTTGTAGAAGAAAATTTCAAAGTAAAGTTTCATCATAGCTGGTGTGGTATCAAGTATACTGAACCACCAAATACCTCCCGTGGTGTCTTCATACTGTCTTGTCTGCCCTGCACTAGAATATAACCCCATTTCTGTTGCTTTGTTGATTATTTTATCATATTTCTGTTTTTAGATGCAGAGCATCGAGACAACATGCTACTGCATGTGGCAGCAATTTACATCATGCCAATATTTTCACTAATTTTATTTCTGGAGTGGGATTGTTACCTCTATCATTTTGTGGTTTAAAAGTATTAATTTACTTTTGAAGAAAAGAGAGTTTCATGAGTTTCATTTAGAGTCACATTTCATCTAACACCAGAATAGATCTCTTAAAGAATATAGATTCAGAATACCCTTATGGATTTTACCTTCATCTCCCTTAATGTCTGATTTGCTTGATTCCAAGAATATGGCATTACTTCTATAATATCATTATGAATTTCACCTTCATTGTTGTTGCTTACCTGCAATGGGGCCTTAGCACCAGTGAAAAGGATTAGCATCAGCCCCTAATAGGATTGAGGAAGTGGCAGAGATGGATGTGGTCCTGATTTTAACTTTTGTGAAAGTTTTCTTTCAAGTTAAAAATAAAGATAATGGAAATATTATTATTAAATTAATAGTGCCCTATTATTTTCTTCTTTTTTTTTTTTTTTTGTGGAAACAGCAGCCCCATTCTCATTCTCAGTAACTTAGGTTATATCATATTAGGTGTCAAGTTTCTTATTATATATCAATATCTTCTTGATTTGGGTATCAAACATAATTTATATTTTTGGAAAATGGATTCCTGTGTAAATCTTACTTATGCACATGTACAGTATCTAATTTCTGATTTTGGTAGCTATGATGTGAGCATCTTGTTTTCATGCTAAAAAACTGCATTTTCTTTTGGATGAGGGTATAGGAATAGTTTGATTGACAGCAAGTCTTGATGCTATTATAAGGTGCTCCATTATGATTACAGGTTAAGACGTCAAATCACAAAATGCAGCATCCCTGCAAATGCTAATGCTGCATTTTCTTTTGGATGAGGATAAAGGAATAGTTTGATTGACAGCAAGTCTTGATGCTATTATAAGGTGCTCCTTTATGATTAGAGTTTAAGACTTCAAATCACAAAAATGCAGCATCCCCACAACATGATGGGAAGGCTGCTTTTGTCCGACCTCTGGTCTGCAATTTAGAAAGCCCTATGCTCTGGGCACACTTTTACTTGAGGAAAAACATTAATCTCAAAGAGGAGTCCTAGTGAAAATTCCATTGGAAAATAACTACAGATTTACCACAAGCATATCTGATTTTATATTGGGATTTACCATACAATGAGATCACTTTTAAGTATCTTGTGATAGAAATTATCTCTTTAATTATATGTTTACTATCATATCATAAGATAGTTTACATATATTCTTCTTTACAACTTTTATTGAGAGCTGGCTTCATTTGATTGCAGAATGTACGTTGCTTATTGTCAGCTGAGGGTATCAATATCAATACAATGAATAAGGCTGGAGAGACACCACTTGACATTGCGGAAAAACTTGATATTCCAGAAGCTGTGTCCATATTAAAAGAAGCAGGGGCACTCAATTGCAAAGATCTTGGAAAACCACAAAATCCAGCAAAGCAGCTTAAGCAGACTGTCAGTGACATAAAGCATGATGTCCAGTCCCAGCTTCAACAGACTCGTCAAACACGTGTCAGGGTCCGGAAGATCGCTAAGAGGTTAAAGAAGCTTCACATTAGTGGCCTCAACAATGCTATAAACTCTGCAACTGTTGTGGCTGTTCTCATAGCCACAGTTGCTTTCGCAGCCATTTTCACTATGCCTGGCCAATTTGTTGAGAAAGAAGAACAAGGAACATCCCTTGGGCAAGCCCATATAGCAAAGTTTCCAGCTTTCTTGGTCTTTTTTGTGTTTGACAGTCTGGCATTATTCATCTCTCTGGCAGTTGTGGTAGTCCAAACATCTGTTGTTGTTATTGAACAGAAGGCAAAGAAGCAGCTTGTTTTCTTTATTAACAAACTCATGTGGCTAGCGTGCCTCTTCATTTCAATTGCCTTCATTGCTCTCACTTATGTGGTGGTGGGTAAAAAGTCCAGGTGGCTTGCAATTTATGCAACTGTACTTGGTGGTACAATCATGCTCACTACAATTGGATCCATGTGCTACTGCGTGATTTTACATAGAATGGAGGAGTCAAGAATGAGGAGTATGAGGAAAGAGAGTCGATCGCATTCTTACTCTATGTCTATGGTATCAGATCAGGAAATTTTGGACAGCGAATATAAAAGGATGTATGCTTTGTAAGGGCATCATAATATTTCTAGCATGTTATACTCATTTATGCAATATAGAATATGTATATGATGTGCATGCTCAAATAATTGTGAAATTTTTATATAAGAAGTTGAGCTGGGTATTGCTTTTTGGAATGATGTGAAGATATAAATTGAGTACTCTGGTTATGGGATGGAAGAACACTTTTTATCTGCTCATCGTTGGGTTTACCGGATTTCCAGCTTCTGCAAGAAGCTCTCTTGACAGGATATCTCAGTGTATCTTTGTGTTGGTTGTTAATGACACCAAGATGAGTCGGCTTTCTATGAAAAACCGATTTGCAACTAGTAGCAGTTTTTACCGATGCTCAGAAGCAAGCAAAAGGCATCAAATTTCATGTCAGTTCTAGGCTCTGCTTGAATTATATGTTTAGGACAGCTCTAGTAGTGAAAGCATCTTTATAATTAGAAAAGCTCGGCTTCATATTATTGATTGTCCTTTTGATGTAAGTTCCAATTTGATCAGTGTACTTAACTAATTATGCAAGTATTGTATGACAGAAGCAATTATGCAATTCATCTCCAGGGATAAAATTGGATGAAAACAAGTTCACTTGCAAATGTGCTATTGGTAGTTGGAAGGCAGGAAACGACCACTGCATCTTTAAGGAATGCTGGTTCGATAATAAGGTTATTTTTAATTTTTCTACAGTATGATTCCAATTTTTTCAAGAATCTCACCCAAATAATTTTCTCCAACTGAATGGTGATGTCAAAGTCAGAAGATGGCATCTGACAGGTTTAGGTAGAAAGTGAATTCTGTTCATTTAATTCCCTGAGAAATAAAACTAGGTAGGAAAATTACTATTATAGAAGCGTTTTCAGTGCAACTTGCAGGAATTAAAAAAAAATCCAAGAATGATCTATTTCATTTTTGGTAAACAATGAAAAAGTTGCGTAATAATTTTACCTAATGAGAAATTAATGAAAACATAGACAATTTGAACTTTTCCCAGAGAGAATAAAGGGGGAAACCGAGATCCAACAATATATTTACATCAAGACAGCATAGCAGCAGATTGAGTTTCTTGAGTGTGGTGTCTACTGATACATTGTATCAGGTTTGCACTATCAGATTTCAATTTCAGTTTCAAGATTTGCGGGAATTTCAAAATTTATTGGCCGGCGTCAGTGGAAGAATTTAAATGCTTACCCGAACTTGGTTGGTTTTTTTAAGAATTGTTGATCTTTGAGTCCGGACGCCCTACCTTCGCTGCGAAGGAATGACGAACATTGATTTTGTGACTTCTAATTGCTGTTGAACTACTGCCTTGGATGATGACAGTTAAAATGACTTCCTTATCACGTGTGTCTTCACACCACCAGTTTTGTGGGATGCCATCAACAAGATCTTCCAATTTATGGAATTCTTCATGAAGAACTGCCACTTCCGCAGATTGATCAGGTTTAATTATGCCAGCAGTTGGTGTGACCTATACATTCAGAAAAACACATTAGCGCCAACAATAATGGTGGAATAAAAAGGATCAGATGTTCAAAGATTACAAACTATAGTGGAGAAGCGACCTCAAGCCACTGTGGAAAGCCATTGCAACCTCTAGCACGATATTCAGTCTCTTCGCCATCATCCTTCATGGTGGATTGACCTTCACAAATAACTCTGAATGCTGCTTTTTCCTTGCTGCACTTGTTGGTAATCCGCAGAATGGATGTATCCTGGTTCTGAAGGACAATGTTGTTGGTGCTTACTGTAGTTTCTGGAACGTAACGTGATTCTTCAAGCAAAGACCTGACTTTCTCATTAGATTTAATAATTTCCCCAAACATTTGTCTCCTTATTGATCTGTCAACATGGGCAATTTGGACAGTGAACTTACAACGCACAGGTTTGTGATCACTCTCTGTGACATCCATGCATGCCTCATACCTAAACAAATTGAGATCAAATGTTAGAATAATGGGTTGGTTACTAATACCCAATACGTTTACTCTCCAAAATAATCAAGGATGAAAGAACGCATCCAAAAATGTTAGTGCAGAACATACAGTGCAACTGATGATACTACTGGACACTCTAAGCTGCAATCAGCCACTGAACCCAACCGGCTGTCACGATATATTATTCTATCGCACCAAGCAGGAATACGCTTTTTCTCCCCAGCATCATATCCTGTGAAGAATATGTGAGATGAATGATCCAAATTGAACGACATTAATATAAAGATATACCAATAAAAAAAATACTAAAAACCATTCGAACAAAATAAAGAATAGACCATTTTGGAGATTTTCGGAGAAGCCTATGCCCATAAACCAAAATCCCAAAATAATTTTACCTCCTAAACCGGGTTGGTGTCTTTCAAACTTGTAAGTAGGAGGGAATTTGATGATTGCTTCACGCATTCCTTGGAAAACTTTTCCTGCTTTCATTTCTGCTCTGAGCTGATCCTTTTCTCTAAGCCAATCAAAGCTTCTTTGCGAAACAAAATCCCTTGCTTCATCATAAGTTATACCAAAAAGCCGGTAGTTGAAATCACCAAAAAACACAACCATATCTGCCTCAGATAATTCAGGCTTTGAGTTCTCAGTGTTGGCACTCACAGCCTGTCCATACCACAAGATATTGTAAGCCATTGGTTATAGGCAGTAAAGATAGTCATAGGAATCATAAAGAGCCAAATACTGTTGATGTAAGTCGTTGTGGTAAGATATGACAACATACATTTGCACCCTTGAGAGTTTGAGTGGTTGTTGAGACACCTGCTGAAATAGATAGGAGCAATGGCAAGCCAGAAATGTAAAGCAGCCAAAATAAATATGTGGACAAGGCAAGAGAGCAACACAAAAACAGGAGTTGCACCATACCAGCTGCATTAATGATTGATGACCGGCTGAAGACCATTGTTCTATAGATGTGATCAAAATCAGCATTTCGGCGATTGACTGCTTCCAGATGTGCAGCCAAGTGACAGTTTACAAAGCACATTATCCTGTCAAGAACCCTGATCCTCAAACCTACACCTCCCTGCAAAGACAAAGTAGTTGACGAATAAATGACAGTAAAGAGAACCATTGGAAACCTGATATTGTTTTGCATTTAAAACAGTCTGAAATGTCCATGTTAACAGTAAAGAGGCATGCAATAGTTATGATGATCAACGATCTTGCTTTTCATACTGAACAAAAGTCTTTGCAGGTATTTCTTACCCCCAACAAAAACATGATATCATGCATTGCAGGACACTCGAGTGAGTACAGACAGTACCTATTTGATTGGTTACAAATGAATAATGTCGAAATGAAATATTCCCTCCCAGAACATTGTGAACTAAAACTGTGAAACTCAAAATATTCAAGTAAATTCACTGTCTTTTATCCTAGGTTTGACGCATATAATATGATTTGAAATCCAGTATAAATCAGTTCATTCAAATAATTTTGTAAGTTTTGGTAAAATATAATATCCTAATGATTGATCAAGTAAAGATTTGAGGCATACAGGAAGTGGGAAAAAAAATTATTCAAATTAAAACAACAAATGAAGAGACACCATATGTCAAATAAGAAAATATTTCTTTTGTCAATGCATAACTCAAAATAATTTTAAAATAGACCTATCAATGTGAGGAAAAAAAAAGTTGTAAATAAACAAGAATTGAGAGAAATCGATAATTTCATTGATAGTAGAAAACCTTATATATACAACTCTATAAATATAAAATAGGAAACAAATATATAAAGAATAGGAAACAATACTAACTAGGAAATAAATCTCTACCTATCCCTAATTACCTAAATCATACTAATTAAGAATATTATTCAAA
>CATIWF010099380.1:0-13576 GCA_949630135.1 Balakata baccata
AATATATTATATTTGTAATTTTATAGTTCTATCTTACATTTCTCTGGTCATGGCCTTTTATTTTATTTTTTTTAGTGGGAGAAAAAAATGCGAGAGCCTGCTGTTACTGGATTACGAAATATATCATGTATGGCGGTTTTATTCTCCCTAATTGGGCTTTCATTGCGAATTTAACATTTTGGATACAGAGGTATGACCTTTAAAATCTGGAAAAAATCTTTTAAATCATTACATTTGAATGATGTGGACTATTAATAGTTGTGTACATTAATCTGGCCATAGTTTATCAGATAGAGTAAGCTGTCTTACTTATGCACCGTTTGATTTTTGAAATGTATGCGTTGATAGTATATCCACATTTAGATTTTTGTCAGAACGTAAATCTGTTTTATTGAATTTTCAATTTCTGATTTCTTACTTTGGTTACCATTTTACACTTGCGATTTCATTAAATGGTTTCTTTGTAACTATAGTGGTTTCTTTAGGACTATGGAAAATATTTTTAGTTCAATTTGTATAGTTCAGTTACAATCAGTGCACCAATTTCTAGAAAACCCAACTTAGATACTAACCTCTATAAATAGCAGCCCTCCTCCGCAGTGTTATCTTTTTACTTGCTTGCAATCTAAAAGGGATGTTACTTATTCAAAATATTGTTTTGATTAACAAAGAATCCTAAATAAATAATAATAGGAACAATGATTTTTTATTCTTATTGTGTGCATCTAATTCTTTGTTTTCGTCGTACTATTTTTGATTATAAGATAATACATGTCTAAATCTAGGGTCAGACTTCTTTTTTATTTTGCTTTCAGAATGTTGATTGCTTCTCATTACATCTCATCATATCGTTTTGCCTGTGATTTTGTTATTCTTTTACATGCTGTATATCTTTGGTTGTAAAACACAGTCAGATTGTAACTTTATCCGTCAGCTATTGTTATTGGTATTATTTTATTAATATTGTCGAAAAAATGCTTCTTCCATTCTGATACTAACTTTACTACAGATTTCTTTTATATGTACTTATATTTTTTAGCTTATACTGCTGATGTATCAACTTTTTGTTCACCCTATACTGGTTTTTTTTTTTTTTTTTCTTTCTAGATGTCCATTCGTATACCACTTTCACCCACTTTGGAGGCTGTCTTAAATCATATAGGTATGCCTTCACCTACATATGAGACATTTGCAAGTGATGGGATATATACCTGTCAAGTGTATTATGCTTATGAAGATGTGGATGTCAATCGATATATTTCTTCAATAGGTGTTAGGTGCAGAATGTGCTGATGAGGCAAAAAATATTGCAATATTGGGAGCTATAGACCATTTAAAGACTTATGTTTTAGATATCTTGGATTACAGTTATTTGACTTCTGAATATTCTATGAACAATGACATAAATGTTATACGCTCTGCTTATGAGAGATTAGCTGATCAGCATGTATTGCTTGTTAGAAAATGTGAGAAGTTATTGAAGGCGTTGAGAAAAATGAAATATGTGTTTCGAAGAATTGGAAATCTGATTTGAACTTTGATGCACTGCACTTGAAATAATGGTCTTTTAGGCTGGTGTACTTGAAATAGATGTAATTTTTCCGTTATGTTACTTTTTGGTTTTCTTTTGGTATATTGCAGTGTATTAAGTGAATTTCAGGGCTAATCTTCTCCTGTTTAGATCATATGTAGCTTGACTTAGTTTTCTACTGTATAGTGTTTTTTTTCCTGTCAAATATGCTGACCAAAGTACTCTTTCTGCTTATATATAAATAAAAAAAATGTTTTTATTTTCATTTTCGTGTATAATATATTATGGTGATGTACTACCCCATTTCCTTTTATTAGCTTGCTATTGCATTATATATGTGTCTGGTTATTATGCTTAAATGAATAGAGGAGAAAATAATTATTAATTACTATTAGTTTATCATAAACCAAATTGAATGAAATTAAAATCAGCAGTGAACTAGCATAGTTTCAAAAGCAGAAAAATTTGAAAATATCCCAAAAGTTACTGCTTTTTAACTGATATAATTAATACAATCAAGACTAACCTCAAATTCCGATTTTGGGAATTAATAGTTATTTTTCAAACTTGTTTTTGTTATTTCTGAATTCAATGCTTTTGATTGTGTGGATTTTGAGTTCGAATTATCATATGGACCACAGAAGACCGGTACCTTTAATAAATTTTTAGCAATAATAAATATACCAAATCAATAAAAGTTGTCGAGGTATGAAAGAATATAAATATATATAAAAATTCTAAAAAATAAATCTGGACGTCCAAGATTTACATTAATGTCCATCAACCGAAGCAGCCTATTGTGCTAAGTAATGATTCCTAGATTCAACTAAGCGGTGCAGCAAATCATATGGTAAATACAGACGGTGGAAGCTAGGTACAATTGATAAGAAAAGACAAAATTTGAAGATCAGAACAGGGGAATTTTATCACCCACAACAAACTGTACACTATATTTTTACACAGCGTAATACATCACAGCAGGGAATATTCAAATATATCAGCTGTACAGTGCCTAAAATAAGAACGTAGCAGGAAGCATCAAACAAAAGAGCCATGAAATCTACGAAAAAATGAGTTCATTGCTGTCGGCTACATTGGAAAAGAAGTATAAACTTACCTCTTCGACAAACTTTGTTCACCGACAACCCCCCTAACTCTTCTCTAACTTCCAACGTTTACACATCAGCTCAGCCAGTCCAACACACCAGAAGCAATTCTAGGTCACATTTCAGCACAGCACAAACCGGCACAAACAAAAACAATTCAAGATGAGTTTTCCAATAACTGAAATGGGACAGAAAACAGGAAATAAAAAACGAACGGAAAATGACTCCTACTCTCGGTTACACCGAAAGAAAAGGAAACAAATTACCTTCCTCAAAAATTGTTCCAGCCATAATCTTGACAATCCCTCTTAAGCTTATTCTCCACTCCAGTACTCCATGTAGAAATAGACCTTCTTCCATTTTGCTGATGCAACTCATCCTTCTACACTTTCCAACATTAGCAAGGCTCACCCAAATTAATAAAAGGACACAGAAATCCAAAAATCCTAATCGCAACCAAATACATGCAACTCATCCTCAGACCAGTTTCTAACCATGAAAAAAACCCACACAAATTGCAATATAGAAGCTATTAGGAGAGCAACAACCATCGGAAAAATTGTTAATTCAATATTTAAAAACAATAGAAATAGAAAACGATTTGAAACATGTATTACACACAGTTTTCTTAAAATAAATTTACCTTCTACACTGGTGTTTAAGATAACTGGCGTTTGTCTTCCAAGATACAATATATTTCAAGTAGTTGTTGAACACACAATACTTATTTACAACGAAATATGATTTTGTCACATTCTCTATCACTTGAGAAGAAAAAAAAAAATAAAGAAACTCTTCAACAAGAATTAAAGTAAACTCTCAAAAATTCTTTTGAAATTCAAGCCAAAACCACCTATTTATACTGGATGGAGACATGAGATTAATTGTGATTAATTTTCTTTAAAAACTGCCAATAATGTTTTTGTAACTCTTAAATAATAGTGAAATTAATCTTTGAAATATCAGAAATTGAAATTACAAAAGACTATTCTGGAACACAATCCATACAGGCATGTGGATCCACACAGGAGTGTGGATTTGCCTTACACACAATATAGCACAACGATACGGGCGTGTGGATCCACACGCCCACACGCCCGTGTCAGTGGCCTAGCCATGTGGATCCACACTGTAGAATTCACACGGGCGTGGCAGACTACTGGCCGTGTCGATCAATACGGGAGTGTTGCCAAATTTTCTAGAAATAAAAAAAATATTCGTAAAAATTGGGATTGTTCAGGACCATGAGATTTTGGGCCGACATTTGTGTATGCAGATCTCGCGCACATGCATTGGCTTATTCCGGACCATGAATTTGCACTCCCCTGCGCCTGAGCGCGTGAGAGAGAGCTTTCCATTTTACTTTTCTTAACTATGTAAGAATGCATCTTAATATATAAACATAAGTCTAATTTCAATTTTCAGTGATATAGGACAAACTCCGACATTCACTTTTCACTTTTAATCTCCTTACCAATGAGTTTATTTTGAGGTTCAATTTCTATTCACACATTCTCCATTTTGAGCATATGAATATATTAATTCACAGTCCTCATGTCAATGAACATATATCTGGATTTTTCTCTTAAAACCGAGTTATGAGATCTATCCGAATTATTCTCTTAAAATGTCTCATAATCACAATTTTTTCAAACAGAAGCTACATCAATCACAATTTTTTCAAACAGAAGCTACATTGTTGTGGATATAAACAAAAAATTGTTAATTGATGTTGCATTACAATCGACCACCACCAATATAAAAAAATCCAAGCCACAAAACACACATGAAATCCATCCACATACATTTTCCAATCATCCGAAAAATCCAACCATCTATTAATATATATAAAGGGCCTGACTGAAAATACTGTATTACAGTGCGAGGACTGTTTTGCCCTTCAATCATTTCTCACCTCCAACAAACAATGCTGTCTGCATAAGTAGTAGAGCAATTTCTAGCCTCACCAAACGACATCGTCTGTCAATTGAATGGCCTCTTTCCCCTGCAGCAAAAGATGTTTGGGTGGCACTTCACAACGCTGAATTCGGCTTCATCTGAGTGTGGGCCTGATTGAAAACACTATAGCTACTACAGTGTTTTCACTGTTTTTCCCTTTAGTCATTTTTCACCTCCAGCAAACGACGCCATCTACATAAGTGGTAGAGCAATTTCCAGACTCACCAAACGACGCCGTTTGTCAATTGAATGGCCTCCTTCCCCTAGGAGTGTGCAAAACTGAATGCTCTTCAATTTATTCTGTTTGATTTGTTCTGTTTTCAGTTTATTCGGTTCGTTTTAAATGTTTAAAAATCGATTAAATTGAACCGACCGAATTTTTATTTATATATATATTTTTAATGATTTATTATAACTTTTAGATAAAAAATTATGATTTATAATATTTTATTTTGATTTATGATAGGATAAAGTTATGAATTATAAAAATTTATTTTAATTTATGTTAATTAATTTTAATTTGGAGAAATTGATAAAGTTATAATAATTAGTTTTAATTTATACTAATTTATAAAGTTGTGATAATTGATTTCAATTTATAATAATTTATAAAATTATGGTAATTAAATTTAATTTGTAATAATTATAATAGTTGATTAAGTAATAATTATATCAATTTATCATAATTTATACCATTTTATCTTAATCTATAGTTATATTTTTTAATTATAATATTAACTTATATATTTTGTTTGATAAAGTTATGATAATTAATTTAATTTAATTATAATTAATAAAATTATAGTATTTGGTTCTAATATATTATAATTGATAAAATATAATTATAATTTATATAAATTTAATTAATTATTTAATAAAATCGATTAAATTGAACTGAACCAAATTGAAATATTTCGGTTCGATTTTTATGCACACTCCTACCTTCCTCTGCAGCAAATGACGTCGTCTTGGGTGGCGGCACTTCACAATGTCGAATCCGGCTTCGTCTGAGAGGGATATCTAAAAATGTGGTGATTAGGATGCGCAAAAGAAGAAAATTACCTCAAAACACACTCAGACAAAACCGGATTCAGCATTGTAAAGTGCCACCCAAGACGCGGTTGTTTACTGCAGAGGAAGGAGGCTATTCAATTAATAAACGGCGTCGTTTGCCAGATGTGAGAAATGACGGAAGGGTAAAACAGTCCTCAGAGTATTTTCAATCAGGTCCTTTATTCTTCTCCTTTTCCTTTCTTCCCGCACGCGCATTCTGTTAAATACTGTTTACTTACCGTATTTCCACAGCAATTTCTATTGGCTTGCGGACTGTTTAATTTTCTCACTCTTTTGGAAACTTTTTGGTTCTTTTTCTCGCCGATTTCGTCCTCTTCTTCTTTCTAGTGTTTGTTGCGAATCGTTTCTAGGGTTTTGCACAGCTTAGACACTGGTATGGATTGGGCTAACGTCACGGCAGAGGATCTGATCGATGCACTTCGCGAGGTGGACTGGTCTTCGCCTCCTCGACCTCTCTCGGAATTTTTCTCGAGATTCACTGTCCCCAAGTCATCTGCAAAATGGAACAGCCGCCTCAAATGCAATCTCTATTAGTGCGTTTCTTTATTTTGATTTCTCTTGCAATATCATTTTTATACTCTCTGTCTTTTTCAGCAAAACGGAATACATGATTTTCTTTTTGCTTGGGTTTGATTTATTTTCCTTTTATTTTCTTCTTGATTCTCAATATTAAGATTAAATTCCTATTGGTTTCTTGGAAATTGGAAGAAAACGACAGAATTTGCTTCTGGAAACAGGACTTGACAATTTCGTAACGAAGTCGATTATGGTGTAGTGTTAGTTGCTTGGGTAACTCTTTTGGGGGCTGATTTAATTTTTATGCAACTATTTTTCTTCTTGGCTGATGGTGATGCATGATTTGACTGTTGAATGTTGATCATGATTTCACATTTCTAATATTAATTTCTGTCAGAGTACAACTATTTTCCGTCGTTGGGTTTTAACGATAAGCTATTTGTCTTGTTGTACAGCTATCGGACCAACTACTTCATTATGGTCGTTTTCATTCTGGGTAAGCATACTGTTTTACTTATAGTTTTTCATGTTTGACACATCTATCCGATTTTGTTAATGTAATATCATGATAACAGGGCTGGGTTTCCTTCGGCGACCGCTTGCTATAGTGGCTGCTCTCTTAACAGCACTTAGCATTGCATTTCTGAATGATAGGTACTATGCGTTAGATCTTTCTCTCTATCATCTCCCCTTGTGACCGTGCTTGTGTGCATATCTCCCTTTGCATTATTGAATTTAGTTGTCAACAAGGTGTAGAGAACTAGAGATCTCTTTATTAAAATGTTGATTAGTAAAACTAGATATAGTTAGGATCAGGAAATAATATTTTTCTATTATTTTGTTTGTGTGTATAATTGTTATTAGAGTTGAAGCAACCTAATATTAAAGGACGTTAGAGAAGCCTAGGCCTAGGCAGTGTATCAATGTAATCTAGATTTAATTTCTGGAATCTAATGTTCTATAGAGAGTTTTAAGTGTTGGATTTGATGTTCTAAATCCACAAATATATATATATATATATATAATTGCTTCTTACCTCAATTAGAAGAAATGGGAATCTATGTTAAGAAGCACCAATTACTGGTTCAAAACCGAACTGCATGGAAGAAATAGGTTGAACTCGAAAAGATAGATACTTGTAGTTTAGGTTGAGAATAGCAACTAAGAGATGTGCATATGCACTTCCATGTGTGTATTTGAGAGGCAATGATGAACTGTTGTACTATGCCGATGCAGAAAATGATGTTAGTGTTTGCACTTGACATAAAGAACTAACATATTGATAGCTTCAAGGGTAGGATTTCAAAATGTCAAGTTTATAATTATATATTAGATCCAAATACACAATTTGGCAAAAGTAAAATGGTTATTTTAAGGAAGTTTACAATTAAGCTGCACCAGATCCAGGGTAGGATAGCGTAGCTAAATTTGCTTTTCCCCTGCCAACTGGATATAAATATTTTCTGACCCCTCTTGTAATTGAGCAGTAGTTGAGTGGGGCCTAGACAAAGCCAGGTACTGAAATCTGGGAGTAATTGATATTGCCCTTCAGTTGGAATATCTTGTCCAATGTTCAGTCTCACACAAACACTATTGAATACCTTCTTCTTTTCCATCAAGTTGAGCCCAAAGTATATGATTGTCACACATAATCTAATTATTGTCACTTCATTTTGAAACGGGATATTTTCTTCACTATCAGTATTGTTGGTTTTATTGGTGGCAGAACCATTAATGGGGAGGTAAATGTGGCATACATGGTGGATGAAAGATGTATTGGGTAATGAGTAGAATATCTGAATGGTTTTCTAGTCCACTTATTGATTGTGTCTAGGCATTGGCTCAAAAAAAAAAAAAGCATGTAGGCACAGATAGGCAATCAATGTGGATTCAGATAACTAGGATTGACCTAAATTTTGGAAAAGAGTGGATTGAGTATGATTTGTATCTTTATGTCCTGTGCACTTCGTTTATTTTTATTTTGTCTGGACAGGGTTGACAGAGGGTGGGGTAAAAGTGAGGTTTGGTCATCTTAAGCTGTGAAATTGTTTATGAAATATTAATAATGGAATATTATATGCAAAAACTAAATACTATGTGAAGTATTTTGTTTGCCATCCTATTCATGTTTCCCATAGCTGCTGCAGTTCTTTCCTCATATCTCGTTATCCTTTCACATTTTTGTAGCTGTGCTGTTATTTTCCCCACTTGTGGTCGCTGAGAATTTTATTTTTCTACAGCTTTGCAGGTAGTTTTAATGAGAAGGTAACAAGAACTGTGAGGCAATTTTCTCCACATTTAGCAGCTAAAATGAGACCTCCTCTTACGTAAGTTTTAGTCTACTGTGTTGGTTTTGAGAATCTACCTTGTGGGCACTTGTGGTTCATTGTCTTTTTTTTTTTTTTTTTATGCCAGACCTGTTATTCGTGGACGTCCATCAGCTAAAAGAGTGATTCATATATGTGGCCGTCCTCGTTGGGTGTTTGTCCTGATATTCTCTTCTGGTAATTGCATACCTTCAGACTGACCTTTTTTTTTTTTTATAAAAGTAATGTAAACCGGTCCATTCTGTTTGAGTCTAAGTAGAGTTTCTTTTAAATTTTAGCTGTTATATCATTATTAACTTTTTTGTTCCTTGTCACGTTGTAGTGAGTTTCATTTTATGGTATGCCTCCTGTGGTCTCTTGACTGTCTCGTGGGCACTTGCCATAGGTCTTCTTGGTTTGTTTCCTTCTTATACTTCTCAGGCTTTTTCCTCAGAAGCTTAGGTGTTCTCTTAATCAACTCTCACCTTTTTTATTTTTCCTTTCTCAGCCACTTTACTACATGCAAGTTTTAGAACTCCTAATCTGAAAGCACGCCTGAACACATTCCGCGAGGAATTTCGTGCTGTTTGGCGCAATTACAATGACCTGTAGATTTGGTGTAGTACTGCATGTAAGTAAAACCTATGCCGAGTTTTTATTGAAGCGGGGTATATATGAAGCTAGGCTTATTATTTTGCATTTTACATAGATACAGTGTGAATTTGCCTTTTGCCTCTGTTGGGATTCCTACTGTCCTCTTACTCCTGTTGTCGATATATAGGAATAGGACTAGTCAACTGATGTCCATATTTTGATTTATTGCTTTTTTCTATAAAATTATGTCTATATGAATTATTCACTGGGATTTTTTTTTTTTGAAACTTTTGTGTTACAATTTCCATTCCAAGATGTTCAAATTGGAGTTAGGTGGAAAATAAAGCCTTGGGTTCAGTAGATTAAAATAAAGCACAAGTGTTCAATAGGCTAATTTTGAAAAGTAGGCTGCCTCTATTGTATCATTACTTTGAATGAAGGGTAAAATGAATTTTTTATACCAAAACTTTGGCATTTGTATCAAAATGGTACTCAATTTTTGTTTGTATCAATTTAGTATCAAATCTTTGCAATTTTATTTCAAAACAATATTCTACAGTAGAATTCGTTTGGCGTGGACACCAGAGATACACATATCATGCCACATCATATGCCACTAATAAGAACTGGAAAATCACAACAAGAGAAACCAAGAAAGTTGAAAGAAAACACTGGATTGAACTGGAATGTAGAAATCACAAGCATTCAAGAGGCTTGCACTCTCCCATAGTTACTAGTACTTTTCTTTACAAAATACTCAGAATGCTCTCCTCACTCCAATCCCTAGGTAACATATCAATACCCTAGGCAACAAACAACACATGCTATACTACCCTGCAACAACCCAACCACTGACTATTCTAGAAACAGTCCTCGCCACTTAACCAGCAGCATACCACACTTGAACAACCCGCTTAAGGCCGAAGTAACAATAGTTCACCAGTAAAACCATAACAATAACAGCCCATAGCCCTGATCAGCCCATCCCTTTCTGTCCAGCTTTTCTATAAGCATAAGTATAATATTTTGGGGCTTATCAGCCACTTTAGATAAAAATGCGACATATTACCAACTCATATGTCTAAAGACCAAAATATGTGACATTTTTTTATCTGAAATGACATGTAACGTGGTATGACACATGTATCTCCAGTGTGCACGCCATACAAATTCTACCGTAAATATTGTTTTGAAACAAAATTACAAAGATATGGTATTAAATTGATACAAAATAAAAATTTTGTATCATTTTGATACAAGTGCCAAAGTTTTTGTACAAAAAATTCATTTTACCCAGTGAATGAACATATGTTGACCTAACTGAAAAAACAGTAAGATAAGTCGGAAATAGTTTGCTTTTGTTTAATGGATTATTTTTTGTGCGATGCTATTTATGCACATAATGCTTTTTGGATGATATTATTATGAATCAGTGACTGTATTCTTGGTTTCTTTTATTTTTTCCCAAACATCTCATCTTTCGGATCACTATGTAGATGGACTATGTGAATAATATTATTGACCAGCGCATTCAATAGTTCCCTGGAAAATCATAACCATAACAACTGAACTGGCTGCATGTTGATGCTGTTCACCAATGAGCATGACAGAAGCTAAGCAGTTGCTATTTTACCTGTTGTAGTAGTTTGATATGCCCTAATCATGATGGCAGTCTCTGCTTTTTGTGCAGTGACAGAAATGAAGGCAGCCATTAATTGGACTGAAATTTATCAGCTGAAGGTCGGCAATATCATGTAAAGTAAATAGTCAGGATATCTTCTCTGTAAAGCAAATTGTTCCCATTTGCAATCCATATTTGAAGAAACCTAAGGAATAGAGGGATGAAAACATTCTTAGAAATGCATGGACTGGCTATGCATTGCCCTTCTTGGTGTCAAGGATGCTTAATTGTTTTAGAAGCAGCAACTCTGTATTTCTGTCTATGTGCTGGAAAAGAGATGTTATTGCGATTTCTTCTTCGGATCTGTCCTTTTTATTCATTCTGATGAAGCTTACTGGTTAATTGGGTTATTATTTAGGTGATTTTGACTTGACTAAAGATGATTGTTGTACTCTTGTAGTAGCACTGTGTTTCAAAGTTAGCCTAATAATTTGCTCCAATCCTGGTTTTTCAAGATCTTTTCATTCTTATTTGGCTAAATTACAAAAACTTTATATTTATCACCATAATTGTTAATTCTTTAAAAATTTGAGTTTAATTATATGTATTTCAGTTTTTGTAACAAATTTTGTTTCGGATGGATTGTATTTTATTCAAAGCCTACGTGGTAATAATGTGAAAAAACATTAAAAATACAAAATAATGATATTGAAAATTCAATGGAGCTGATGTAGAAAAAAATTGTCATATGGGTATAAAAACTAAAATGGTACCGTTTTAAAATCATGTTTATTGAAATAAATGAATATATTTTTCAAAATCGCTAATTTTTCAAAATAGATACCGCTTTAACAAAGTTTGTTTCTCGTTTAGTCAAATATTATTATTTTAATTTAGGTGGGTAGAATAATTTGATTTTTAAATTGTGCCGTTTTGGTTTATAAATGCATGCAACAATTTTTTTTTTTTTACATAAATTGTACTGTGTTTTCTACATAATTGTTTTATATTTTTAATGCTTTTCCATGTGAGCCACTTAAGTTCGGAGTGAGATATAGTCGACTGGAAACCAAATTTATTACAAAATTTAAAATACATATAATTAAACTCAAATTTTTAAAGAATTGACGATAACTGGAATAAAGTGCAAATTAAAGAATTTTTTTTTTTTTTAATTTAACCTCTGTATATATATAATTAAACTTTTGATTTTTTACATGCAAAAATTATTCAAAGTCTATGAAGTCATGTTACCAAAATCTTTTTCCCTAAAGTATAGCAAATTTATATATGAGGATGTTTAATTTAATTTGTGGCACAATTGTACGGCAAACCAGTATAGGGCCTATACTATAAGCTTTTGTGACTGCAGTTCGATTTATCAGTTAGATTCTTTCTTTCTTCCTGGCATAACAAATATAAAATATTGATTATTTGTCAAATAGAAAAAGGAAAGGTATTTGGATTTGAAATACATGGTTCTTATAATATTCAATTAAATGTAAAAAAAAATTATTAATATTTATTTTCTTCGGGATAACTCGCAGTAATGCCTAAGTTTCGTACAATTGTACAAGTCCCAATTTTGAAAATTATGCAAATACATTTTCTAGTTTGGTTGGGCCAGGTATGTGCTGTGTTTTTAAAATTTTTGAGGAGAGGCCTATCATGTTCATTGCAATTTAAATTTACAAGCGTGTAAAGAAATGATTAGCGTAAAATACTCTAATTATGCACGACAATTTATTGACCCATACTTAAAAATAATAATAATAAAGTAGGATTTTGAAATTAGAGGTCTGCCGTATTACACGTGTGAGTATTGAATTAATTCCATTTCATAATTATGAGCAGTGAGTGGGAAAGTATGCCGTTACAGCTAATTACAAAAGAAACCAAAAAGCCCCCCAGTTGCTCACCCAAGTACTCTACTCCTCATTATTTCCTTTCGGGAAAACTTCATCCAACTACTTTAATGATATTAATGCATGCAATAGAAATAAAAAGCTAGAAAGATTTGAGAAATTTTTGAAAAGTTAAATGAATAATTAGAATAATATGGTTTTGGAAAAGAAGAGGGGCAGGTCTTAAATTAACAGGCTGGTCCATGTAAACTCAGAGCCCATGTGCACCGCAGCCACCTCGCATCATTCCTTTTAGGAAAATCACCCGAACCAGTTGATCCCATTTCCATCCTCGGCTCCCTTATATATATATAAGAATGATTAATGAGAGAAGCAATCAACTTGCTGTTGATTATTGGGATGAGAGGATATAGAACAAAGGAAAAAGCTGAAGATGGAGAATTACATGAACTGGGCCGAAGCTATAGCTTCAGCTTGGGGATTTATGTTATTAGTGGGTCTTGCCTGTTGCTGTCTCAGCACTAAGCCTACCCAACTCCCCGACGACAACGCCGGTACCGGAAGCTGCTCTTGCGACGGTGGTTATGCTGGTGTTTGATCCTTTCAAGTTTGTGTTTGTACGTATATTTATTTAATTTACATATTCAACCATCTCATTATAATTCTTGGATTCATTCTTTTATTACAATTTTAGTCTATCCTCCGCTTGAAGATTGATACAGAATCTGTTTTATTTCACTTGTGGTTGAAGAATTTTTCAAGTAGTAATAAATTGAAGTTTATGGTCAAAATTTTTCTCATCTTCGGTTTGGTTTACTTTGAAATTGATAGAGTTTGGTTTAATTACTGTTATTTTAAAAAATAATAAATCAAAGAAACCGAATTCATAAAACTTCATACGTAAATGAGATTTTTTTTAATTAAATAAAAATATTAATTTCGAAGATTCGTATTAAATCGGTTTGATTCCATTTTAAATGTTTAACACTCAAACAAAACCGAAC